>BQKZ01013986.1:0-10559 GCA_036244855.1 Temnopleurus reevesii | reverse complement strand
ATGTTAATGGTGATGCTGATGATGCTGCTAATGATTATGATGATTATTGTAGTTTTTATGAGAAAGAGAACGGTAAACAAGAGGAGAAGATAAACAATTACACTGAGGAATAGGTGGAGGAGGATGAAAATGATACCTGTGAATCTGATGGTGATGATGTATTTGGAAGATAATTAGTACTTTCTTGTAATGAAAATTTTCTTCTTTTTTTCATTTCTTGGTCACAATAGGAAGCGATGGCCAGAATGCAGCACATGAGGTTTGCCCTACAACTCAACAACACAGAAGATCAGAAAGAACCAATCATGCAGCTCCAGAACTCACTCAGGTAATCAATCTCAATATGCACCTGAAGCATCATCATATCATGCAAGCATACCATATTAAGACGAAAAATATGCTCAATTCTTATTAAACTATGTCTCATTCAAATATTAGTTGTACATAAATTCAATGAATATCTACATACTTTTTAATAAAAGCAATTATAGTTTGTCATTTTTTGTACAAGAAGAGGAAGTTTCGTATTCACCCTGTCTTTATTATTATTAAGGACAAATTAAGCACACAAGTCATATGAATACCTTGTCCGGCAACCTAGTAGGTTGGCTGTCGGGTAAGCAACATAAATTACAATGAAAATGTACACAATGGAAGAATGAGACAATCCATAATGAAAAGAAGAATACGGTAAAGGTTAACAATATAAAAGCAGTCAGAGTAGGAGACAAAGTGCATTTATGATGGGGGTGAGGGTTGGACATGCATGGATATCAAACAAAAGCATTTTTGAAAATTTGAACTTTGTTTCAAGAAATCAGTGATTCATGTTTATTAAGGCTATGTTTGTATATTTTTATGAGCTGGTAAAGGTATCAATCTTTTTAATCTATTGAGAGGCAGGGCTTCTCAAAAGAGAAGCTTTAATTCCTTAAAATTCATGACAAATTTGTTGCTTCCCATTTCTTCTGTTTTTAGGAATTACATTGCTCACAATAGGCGTATAGAGAGAGACCTTTACAATGCACATCGCTCTCTGGAAGACTCAGGAAATGGACAAACGTAAGAATTTTTGTTATTTTGTAGATATATCTCTCTTTTTTCCATCCATTTTCTTTCAGTCATTCATTTTTTCCATATCCAGTGGTTTATAGAAGAATCTTGGTTAGTATGGGCTTGAATTTTAATTATCTTCGGCTCTCAATATTATGTGTACAATATTATGTCAGTACTTCTTCCCATATTGATCCTGTTTACTGCCGTGCCTTGAATACACATAAAGAAAGTTAAACTGCTGCTATTTTTTTATTGATTTATTCAGATTTCTGTACACATTCAGGTTTTTTTTTCGAAGTTTATATTGGCTTCATTGGCAACCATATTTGTGTCCACCAGACTGAATTATTCTTAGTAATAATACATATTAGTCCATGTTAGCACCTACATACGATTTCTAAAAGTTAATGTTATCTTTCAATGGATATTCTATCATAGGATGGCAAGGAGAGTGTCTGAGTTGGAAAAGCAGCTGTATGAATCAAAGGAATCTCTCTTGAATGCTTCAGAGGACCTCAGGATAATGGTCAGGTGAGTTTGATGGTGACTAATGAAAAAAAAATAGACGGAATAAAACTATGATTAGCAGAGAAAAATGTCTTCAGCTCAGAACATTGAACTATAACTCAAAAGATAAGTATCCCGATGTGATACAATTTCCTGTAAAAAATCATGAACTCAAGACAAATATCTTTAAAAGAGGTCAGAAAGGTAATATAATTTCTGCCGACACCCCCAAATTACCAAAATGGAATTCATGTCACTTTTGTAATGATTTTGAAGAGCTGCTTTTGGCCAACTGTCTTTACAAATTAAAGCGATTTGATCTGAACTCAAAAGTTTATCAAATTCTACTGATAGAAGCATAGGTTAGTTAAGCAGTTATTCCATTATGAAATAAACACTCTGCTAACACAATTGAGTGTCTATTCTTTCATTTATCTTTTAAAGAAAAAATTATTTCTTTCCTCATGTGTATTTTCTTTACTTTGTTATTTAGTTGTTACAAGGAAATCCAACTACAGACAGCTCTGAAGAAGAAGCTCCATCAAGGTACATTTTTGTTTAATTACAAACATTTCTTAGCAGAAAGTATCACTTTTCTAAAAACAATGAAGTCGTTTTACAGGTTTTTCTTCTTTATGGGAAAAGTAAAAATGAAAAGAGGGACCACCTTTGAAGATTGCAAGTTTTTATGCACCATAGCCTACAGCATTTCTTCACCAAACGTTTTGCATGGATTGATTTGAGAAGATCCATCGAAATGAAAAGTTTAGATAAAAATATATTAGTCTCGTACTGGTAATAAATGAAAGGCTGTGATGTCTTGACTGCTGCTGCACATGTATAAGCTAAAAATTTTGCTGGGGTGTTATTTGCGAGAATTTTGTGACTATGAAGTCGCGAAAGTTTTTTACTTATTAGAATGCCCATAGACATGTGTATAATAATTATTCAAAATGTGAAAATAACAACTCGCTCATGTGTGAAAAGGTCTGAAATTCAATGAATTTGCTAAAAATATCACCTATACAGTGATATTAATTCGCTAGGCTCCAATCGTGGAATCTGATGGTTGATTTATAACAAATGTCATTGTAAGATATGAAATTGCTTGAAACAAGGTGATACGAAATTGAGCAAATGATGTGAATACAATACAATACAATATGGATGTGAAGTATTTCTTTCTTCAGTCTGATGATAATAAACACGAATATAAAAGTAATGAAACAGTAATTCGTTGTTACGGTTATTATTTGGTGTGAACAAAATAAGAATGTAATCGTTATCCTCATTGAATAGCTGACAGTGTTCGTGTTGCATGGAGAGCTGAGGTATGCTTCAGTCTGGCTAAATGGAGACTCACAGAAGCTGATGGACAGCTGGGCATTGCTGATCTAGAACTCAGGCATTTTAAGTAAGGATATCCCTCATTCTTTATTTTTTCTATTTACGTTATCTGTCTTGTCCCTCTCTCCCTACCTTCCTATCCCTCCCCTTCCAACCCTTTTCACTCTTTCCTGCCTTCTATCAACCTATCACTTGACCACCTTCAACTCTTTCTAAACAAAAAAATGTACTTTCTATTAAAAGTGACCTAAATTTAAACAAATGGGTACCCTCAAATTGACGATTCCTACCACCAAATGTGCAAAAAATATACTTAAGGAGAAAAAGATATGCCTCTAAGTTAGTCACATTTCATAAATAAAACTTCATTTTTTGAGCACCTGTGCTGCAAAATAAAAATTTTATGTTTGGAGTAGTACAAATTTGATTCCATGTGATTTAGAATATCAGAGTGAATAAATTTGTTCATCTGGAAGTTTGATAATCAGAGTGTACAAATTTGTTCACCTGTGATCTGGAAAACACGAGTAAACAAATATGTTCACCTGAAAATTTGCAAAAGAGCACAAATATGTTCACCTGAAATCTGAAAAGTCAGAGTGAACAAATTTGTTCATCTGGAAGTTTAAAAATCATGGTGATTTGTTCAATCGAAAATTCAGGTGAACCAATTTGTTCACTGTGATTTTCAAAATTCAAGGTGAACAAATTTGATCATTCTGATTTTCAAAATTCTAGGTGAACAAATTTTTTCACTCTGTTGAGTTGGAAAAATCTGAAGTGAACAAATTTGTTCACCCTGATCTTCAAGAGTCAAAAATAGTCTCTCACTAGTAGTTGTTGGGAGATTGTCAATATAAAAAGTAAACATTCTTCATTAAATTGCAGAATCATTATGTACATTTATATCTTTATGCCATTCTCTCTGTATGATTTTATGTATGTAGAAATAACTGAATGCAAGTGTTTCGAATGAAAGCAATTATGCACATGAGTGACTTCAGTTATTGAGTGATATCTCTCTCTCCAGAACATATCTTGAAAAGTGCGACCATTCTTAATTTGGACAAATAACAGGTGTTTCCTAATTTTTTTTAAGTACAATAATGTACTGTATAATTTCTTCATTTGGAAGTACATGTAGTCATTCACTCACTCTTTCTCTCTGATTATCTCTACAGATATTGCAGGAATATCAAGTCTGATGATTCAACAGAGAATCTCATGGAGCTTGCTTATGTGACAATCACTAATCTGCTTCCCAATGATGTCTACAAGGTATGCTGAAAAATACTCATATCATTCCTTAGATGAATACTGCATCTGGTCATTGTATTGTATGATGTAAAAAATATCATTTGATAAGGATAATTATACTTCCGAAAGAATGGCATGGTATAAATTTAAATAACAGTATAACAAAGAAAACACAACTTTTTAATGAGAACATGTTTCGAAGTGGCCGCACTTCATCTTCAGCTTAAAGAATTCTACAAGTGGGTTTATATAGCTTTTGAGGTAATCAGCAATATTTAAAAAGTGTGATTTCATGGCAATTGAACCCAGTTAATGAGGTACAGTATAACAATTGAGAGGAATGGAAACATTAAAGGGTTAAAGATGAAGTGCGGCCACTTTGAAACATGTTCTCATTAAAAAGTTGTGTTTTCTTTGTCGTACTATGATAATTATAATGTAAAAATATGATTTGCAACCATATAGTAGAATCTGTTGCGATGGTGTGTTGCTCTCACCAGGGTTGTGTTTCATAAAGCTTTTCATGGAGGTGCGCACAACTCTATAACTAACTGATGATCCTTTTCTACACCCAATGATAACTTCTGGCGCTGAATCACACCTGTGAATGAGTCACCAGTCTTTCATAGGATCGTGCGTTGATCTACGAACAGCTTTATGAGACACAACCCCTGGTTTTATTGCAGCAAAATGTGAAAACGTTTCTCCATGAGCGGAAAGATTTTAATGAAACACTCCTCTGAATGTTAGAGGAAAGTCTGAACCACTTAACCATAACACTATCACAAGTTGTAAAGAAACACCTTTTATAGCACTATGTACCTTTATGGTTGTTCGTATCAGGGAGCATGTCATGATATCTTCTAGTACACACCCGATGCGTGCATTGTTTGCACTCGCAAAATCACTTGCGTACTAGAAAATTACACCCATCATGCTCTCTGATATAAACTTCAGAATAAATGTATACATGCATATATTCAATGTTTTTCTTGATCTTAGGAGGTTCTGAGGCCCCAAGATACAAGTGGCAGATCAGCACAAGTTGCTCTTAGAGTCATTGCTAGAGGAAAACCTCCTGGTGAGTTTCTTTAAAGGCATTCTGTAACAATGCCAAATCATCGCAAAAATTATTTGAATGTAAGCGACCCTTTTGATATCTTTGAAACTTACAACATTTGAAAATATGACAGAATAATGAAGCATATACAATCCAAAAAGAGTAAAGTAGATCAACGCTCAGAAAGTATGTGGCTTTGGGCCAGAGAAAGACATACACTGTAGTCTGGGAAACTCCCTGTAGGGGTTTATCTCCGAGAGGTCTCAGGGGTCATCCATGTACTGTGAGTTTTTTTCACAGCTGTGGACAACTTACAACACACATTTTTGTGTGTTTACCTTGGAGAGTATAAAGATTTGTATTCTATTCAATTATGATTTCCGACCCAACTGATATATAATTCTAAATCTTTGTTTAACCCTAGTCTCATTATCCTAATCTACCTATCCAATTTTTTATTCTTATTTTTTAGTTGGTGGAATATCTGTCCAGGAGACCTTTGAGGTTAACGTGGTCCCCTTGACCATCCAACTGACCAATCGCTTCTTCAAGAAGGTCATGGCATTCTTCTTCCCTGGACGCTCCGTTGACCATGAAGGTTCAGCCTCTGCTTTGGCTAGCAGCGATGATACGCTCAAGAGTGAGTCAATTTTTCATTCTTGTCCCAGGATGCTACAAACCCACTTGCCCGAATGCCCAGGGCAACAAAATTGAGCCATCGGGCAAGCAAATGAAATTGTCACTTGCCCGATTGGGCAAGTAATGGTATCAAAGTCCAAGAACTATACAGTTTGGATTGTATATAAATTCTTCATGTTCGCCATATCCAGTTGCAAGATCTAACGTTGACCAACTTCAATGACAGCAAAACCCAATTAGATGTGTGTGCAGATGTTTTTGTTCGCTTGATTTTGTTTTTGGCAATAGGAATTTGTGTTCGGGTTAGTGATTCGAAAAGCAACATGCCCGACAGTGCAAGTGGTGCGAAAAATTATTGTAGCACCCTGTGTACCTATGAAAAATCTTACAATTAAAAGTGTTACATTTTTTTTTCATTTGTAATGTTTTTGAAGCAATAATCTTGTGCGTTCCTATTACTGTAGAGAAGATTTTCTCAGATGGTATAAATTACAGTTTTATCAATTTCAAGAAAAGTAATGATAAGATATTGGATTTAACATACTTTTTGCTTTCAAATCAATGTTCATGATGTAAAAGCTCAAATTTTCGCTGAGGTTTTATATCCATAAGTTTCACAACCGCTAATTCGCTCAATTTTCACTCATTAGAATGCCCATTGTACACAATAATCCCTAAAAACATGAAAATAACAACTTGCTAATGTGCAAAGAGGTCTGATATTCAGTATATTTGCAAAAATTATGTATGCTAAAATATTGGCTTTTACAGTAATTTGTCATTAAATTTCAATCATTTGGGAAGAAAAGGAAACATGTTTTTCAGCCCCCACCCTATCGTCTCAACAATTTTCTTGACAGGAGTGCATCATTATCCCCACAATATTTCACCACCATTTCCTTTCATTCTTGCCCAATTTTTGAGGCTGCAGTCATTGAACACCTGGTATAAGGTTGAAGAGTTCAAACAAAGTAATAAAACTTTGCCTAATTTTCCATTTTTCCTACCATTTAAAAGAATTTATCCTGCGCTCTTAACCTGAGAGTAAACTACATGAATTACATTATGCAGTCATCTTACATGTTTCTATAATTAATTTTTTTCCAAAAATGCAATCAACTCCTGTAAAAACAGGAATGTTCGCTGGGGATTTATTTTCACGAATTTTGCAACCATTGACACGCTAAATTTTTCACTCATTAGAATGGCCATTGACTTGTGTACATGTACTATAAATTTGTAAAAAGTGAATACAGTTCCAAACAGTTTTTATTTTCCAAACAGTTTTGTTCCTTTCACCATCTTGTTAATTCATTTATTGGTTTTTTTTTTCCTCTTCAAATGATTATGTACTAATTTATTTTCTTTACTCTTCTTTAAAAACATTATTTTGGGTTTTTTTTTTATAATTGTTAAGGCGATCCCAATACAAGCTATGCTTCCATTATTTTACTACTTTGTTGTGTTATTTTGCACTGATTATGTCTGTGAAAAAGGAAATAAATGTTTAATTCAATTCAATTTAATTTGCTCTCTATATTTCAGGGATGGATTCTGATGAGAATGAGACTGGCAACTTTTCAAGGGTAGGCTCCTGTAGGATGTCTTTATTAGTATAGTAATAATAATAATAATAGATGCAATTTATATAGCGCACGTATCCACTCTGCAGAGTGCTCAAGACACTTTGCAATAGTATTACCCTGGCTTTAGCCCAGCGTACACCAGCGCACATGGCATTTCAAGGAATAATTATTCCTACCAGGTACCCATTCATCTCATCTTGGTTGAGTGCAGCACAATGTGGATGAATTTCTTGCTGAAGGAAATTAACACCATAGGTGGGACTTGAACCGCGACCCTCTGGTTGAAATATTAGAGCCAGATCCACTACACTACGGCGCCTCCACGCCGTATTGGTATAGTGGAGGCATCAGGGTGTAGTGGTTCTGGCTCTTGCCTTTCAACCCAAGGGTCATAGGTTCAAATCCCACCTATGACGTTAATTTCATGCAGCAAGAAATTTATCCACATTGTGCTGCACTCAACCTAGGTGAGGTGAGAATCCCACTCATAACGTTAATTTCCTGCAGCAAGAAATTTATCCACATTGTGCGGCACTCAACCCAGGTGAGATGGATGCCGGTAGGAAAAAAAATCCTTGAATACAGTGATCGCCAAATGTAGCCACTCAATGGGTTAAGACTGCTCTGACCGTCCTCATGATTTGGAGCCGATTTGGTCCAAGACTTCCTTCTGATGAGAAAGTTTGCATTATGCAAATTATTTTCTTGATTTTACTTTTAATCTGAGTATTCAGAAACTCAATTAAAGATTGTCTATTTGTTCAAATATACTTTGAGTCATAAGAGTTGCGATGGGCTTGATACTCACGCCTGTGCATTATTGTTTTTCATTTCTTTTATCAGAGTGGTAGCATGCGGTCTACAAGCAGTGATGAATTGAGCCTCAGTGGAACCCTACCCAGAGATGCAACACCAGCAAAGGTTAGTTTTACAATTTTAATTAGTTTTACAATTTTAATTTCATAGGGCCAAATTTGCAATGAATGATAATCATTTCTTGAAAGGTGCTCTTTATAGCTTTTTTTCAAAAATGAAAATTTACCTCTGTGATAAGAGAAGCACTGTGAGCAGAAGGGACAAAGAAATTGGACAAAGTAAACAATCTCCATTTTAGCATTCACAATCATATAGCTAAAGCCACACAAAAGAAATGTCATTTCCTCTCATTCTGTGGAGAAATATTGAACAGTTTTCGCACTTGTACAGTAATTAAATTTAGAAGCTATGGCCTTTTTTGATCGTGAATCTAAATGAAGGCTTGAAAGAAGTTATTTGCTTTGTCCAAACCCTTTGTTCCTACCGCTCATAGTGAAGGACACTAATTCTTATTGAACTCATCCTTGTTTTTACGATGCTTCAAATGTGGATTACCCATGTGAATAATTTCTTGTCCTGTAAAGCCTTTATTATCCTGGCTTGGTAGATTTATATTGTAATGAAATAGAAACGGAAAATCAATGAATAATGCAACGATGTAACATTGATTTATGTTTTACTTGTACTTCAGCCAAAGAAAAAGCAGCTATTGTCCAAACTCAAGAAAACAGATGACATTGATAAGATGAAGGTGAGTGGATTTCAGAACATTGTCACTGTTTTTTGCAACTGAGCTGTCAAAGCTCCTTTGCGAACCCAAACTATCACTAGAAATGATAAAGTGATGTCAGTCATCTAGCATAATCGTATCGGAAGAAAATTTGTAATTGCTAAAAAAGGAGCAATGAAAATTAATATTGATTAATATTGTTCAGAGGGGTCATATCTTTACCGTAATGTAACATATTTTAGGGGTAATTTATAAATGTAAATACTATTAACAGTCAATTTACTAAAAAAAAAAGAAGGGGGGGGCTATAAAAATTAATACCGATTAATCTTGTAGAGAGGGGTCATATCTCACTTTCATGTAATATATTTTAGGGTCAATTTATGAATGTACCGTAAATACTAGTAGCAGTCAATTTACTAATGAAAAATTGTTGATGTACATGTATCAAGAACTCTAATATTAGCAATTGATACAGTAGCTGATTACCCTTATCTTATTTGTTATTTTTAGTTTTTATTTACGAGAAACCCTTTTAAATGTTTAGACATTTCTAGTTGTTATGAAAATGTAGAAGTCAGACTGACTGAACAAAGTTGTTGGTGTATGAAATGACTCAATTCATGTTGTGTTCAGCTTTAAAGGCTCAGTTCACATTAAGGTTTCCTTGTCTTTATTCTTTAATAACTGTGTATAGTTAATGCTCTCTTATTTTGTATTGTACATGTTGATGAAAGGCAATTGAAAATGAACATGAATTTGAACTTGTTTGTCTTTCTCTGCTGAAAATAGGAACGAGCATTGAACAACATGTTTGTGTACATCAAGATTCCCGCTGTGCCTCTGCTTGTAAGCTACAAGGTAGGAATTTGTAAAATTATGTTTAACTGCTTTGGTTGATCTTCACTACGAGTGAAGAGTCTAAAATTTTATGAAACTGCCTCATTTGACATTGATAAAGTAAGAGTCAATGATTGGGCGATCATCTGCTAAATTTGTCTATTGAAAATTGGAGGACAAAATGAGATACTTGTTTACCTCATCTTCACTGTGTTGGCAACTACATCTATTTTGTCATTTCTTTAGGTTTTGTTATCTCTCTCTCTTTCTTTATTGCAAGAGCCACTAGAAGGTTCCCCACTTTTTCATTCCCCACTGCCCTCTGTTTGGCCTTCTGTGTACAAGTTTTGCCATAATTAAAGTTTTTCATTCCTGTCTTTCCAAAATAGTATAACAAATAAACCAATTAATTTGATTTTCAAATAGACAATAATGATTAGTAAACTGTATGGCTTGAACTCATTTTGCAGCCTTTTATCCTTTGACATTCCTTTTTATCCTTTAAAATTTTAGGGTGAGAAGGATAAGAATCTAGAAGACGTTCATAACTTCCATCTCCTGCTGCCCTCGCTTGAGTACCACAACAAGACGTGGACCTGGCTAGACTTCCTTATGGGCATGAAGAAGGAATACAAGAATGCTCTGGTCTCGCAGGTAACTATGATGATGAGGATGATGGTGATGGTAATGGAAGTGTCTGTTGTGGTACTGGTGGTGGTGG
>BQKZ01013985.1:0-10526 GCA_036244855.1 Temnopleurus reevesii | reverse complement strand
TGTGTGTGTACTTTTTTGACGATATCTCGTCGCCTCCTCTATTGCAGGTTGGAGACTCAACGTTAAAATTCTTCATTGGATCGAAAGGTATGGCATTCGAATCTAGCTAGATCGAATCTTATATATCTAAGCTCTAAAATTACCAATTAACCACAGTGGTCTATATTTCTAAGCTTCGCGGTGGTTCTTTAAATATTCGTTATATTTTCTCTATTTTCCCCTTTCAGATGTATTCGACATAGTGCCTCGAACGTTTGCAAAAGAACTGGATTCATCAGCTGTTGTGGTGTCTATAGAGTACGTATACGTAGGCATACCCATCATACATACACACACATTAGGCATACTCTTTCTTTCTCTTTCTCTCTCTCTCTCTCTCTGTCACACACACACACACACACACACACACACACACACACACACACACACACCCCTTCTCTCGGGAGGACAAATGCTCCGGATATTATCCCGGCCCTTTCCCGAGGACGCGCGTGATTTACCCGATGACTTCTTCCCGGAAGTTACCCCCTGTCCTTAGGTGAGAAACGTCTTCTAGGGAAATTGTCCGGGGAGTTGTCAGATGTGAATTGTATTCGTTGGAATGGTCCTACAACCAATTATAATCATGATAATATGGAACTTTTGATTTCATTCGTCTCAGTCAGAGTCACAGTCAACCAAAAGTACACGACTACACGTCATGATTTTTTGCGCAGCTGCGCATTGTGACGTCACAGCTATGATTAATCTCTGACGAGCCCTCCCAATATGCTACGAGCATTTCTAGATTTTCCCGTACATACATTGGTATGTGACTAGTCCATAGACGAGCGCGTAGCTCAGTCTTGTATAGATGTCATGGTGATGTCATCTGGAACAAGTAGACAGAAATCGAAACTAATTTTTGGGAGTGAATGAACAAGAGCAGTTTATGTGTTGACATTGGTTGACTTTTACTTCCGGTCAACTGTGACTGTGACCAATGAATTCTAAACCTCCACACTGTTCATGTTTTGTTTCCTAACAGTTATCGCCTAGCCCCTGAATATCCAACACCGGCTGCCTTCGAGGACAGTCTAACTGCGACACAGACCTTCCTGGAAAACGCCGAGAGAGACTTCCACGTTGACCGACATCGCATCGGAATCGCCGGGGACAGCGCCGGCGGCCAGCTGGCTGCGTCCGTGACTAACGAGATCCACGATGACCCGAACTTACCCGATTTGAAGTTCCAAGTCCTCATGTACCCGACATTGCAGAAAATCGATTTCAATACACCATCATGGCAGAAGTACAAAGCTGATTTCGGTGATTCTGGAAGTTTACCGCTGCCCACTTCTTTGACGCTGATCAGTCTTCACACATTTGGAAAAATGGACCTAGAATTCTTTGAGCACGCTTTAAAGAATAACTTCACATCGTCTGAGTTCAAGAGGACTTCATTAGAATACCAGTATGTGAACCACGATCGGATTCCGGAGAAGTTTCGGGATCCGCGGTATTACAAGTCAAAGAATGATCCGCAAACCGGCAACAATGAGCTATGGGCGCGTATCGCACCAAAATTCCTTGATCCGCGCGACGCGCCGTTAATGAGGCACGATCTTGCGGGGCTTCCGCCAGCGTTTATCATGACGTGCGGGTTCGACCCGCTCCGGGACGATGGCATCTTCTACGCGAATCGACTCGAGGAGGCGGGTGTGGATGTCACGTGGTCTCATTACGAACAGGCTATACATGGAGCCCCGTCTATGGGAGGCCCTCTAGCGGACAAAATGTGGAAGGACATGATTGATTATATTAAAGAACATTTATGATTATGATTATAGACACATATGTGCCCATCCGCAGGAAGACCCACCATCTGAGAGCCTCCAAAATGGACGAGATCTTTACGCCATTGGCCATTCTACGGATTTGTCATGCCCGTTACGCTAATAGCGTGTGCATGTCTTAATTAAATCCAATGAGATTTGATATCTGTATCAGATATACTATCTGTTTCACAAATATTGAATCTATATATTGAAAATATACGGTAGACGTGACACTTTCGTGGAATTGCCCTTAAGTTTTCCGATCGAGATATTTCATTATTGTGGATCGAATCATGACACCGTGCTTTTAATTAATAGAAATTGTCCGTCTCTCCACACAGAAATCTGTTTGATTTGTGAAATGCTTTGGAGCTACAGTCTGTGCCGTAGTTGGTTGCAAAACATGACTGAGTTACGCTTAGAGTTCATTTTATCTATTAAGTTAGGACAACCTATTAATTAAAGCCATTTTGTTTCCATTTGTGTCTTGCAATATTTCTTTTCAATTTTCCCTATCGCGTATAGCCGATATCAAACGATATCATCTTGCGATACCACGTACCTCCTGTTTGGAGCATACATTTCCGGTCTACAATTCCAATTTAAACAACTTCATAAACTTCCATAAATTACAGTTATTACCCATCTGTACGTCAGCAAACACGAATCGATCTGTTGACTATGTTCAGCACATATCAATTATCTGTGTTATAAATAAACACAATAGGATAAAGGCCTCAAGTCCGTACCATCTAACACGGAGTTATATCCTACTTATAAGGTTGTATCCATTGTCATTGGTCAAGGAGCAGTCATGTGATTAAAAATATTTTCACCATGAAATAAATTGGATCTGACGTGACGTCATTTGCGTCATACCTCTGAATAGTTTTGGATATGTCAATATTCTGACGTCATCTTTTACGATAACTAGATATTCAGCTATTGATACCATGATATCGAGATCAAAGGTCGTCGAAACATAAACAACACTCTAAAACAACCTAATCATTTTTTTTATTAGATCGTCTTATGATATTATCATGAATAGAAACTAATCATTCTGAAATGGATTTATAATCATATGTGACTTGTATTCATTTTATTTAATAGAATCTAATCATTTTGATTAGATTTCCTATTCGTAAATTTAATAAGATTTCCACATAAAAAAAATTATTAGATTTTTCTAATCATTTTGATTTGATTTCCAGGTGTCCCCGTTTGTATTGTTTTTCTAATCAAATTTGATTAGATTCTAATCAAATTTGATTAGTTTGTTTTTAGAGTGAAGAATGGCTGCGCCCAGTGGAGAAATCAACGACAATGAACCGAGATTTAATCTCGTAGATGATGATGATTTGGAGGAATTCATTTCATTTAAAGATTATAAGTAGGATATAAATGTTATTATTATTTCGGTTTACTCGTGTAGGATATAAATCAAATATACCATGCACATTTTTCGAAGTACTACATGAAATTATGGATTCTTCGGTGACCGGCATAGTGACTACAGAAAATAGTGCTCTGCCAGTCACAATCCATAATTTCAACTAGAACTTATCAGTGCATGGTATATTTGATTATTATTATCTCAAATTTCTAATAAGGCAAATTGTTAGATTGGACGTACCGGAAGTCTAATTTCCAAGATTAAGAGGCAAAAGTTTGGGGCGCCACATGCGTTCAGATTCGGAGAACTTTACACGATCGGGAAAATTCTTCGGAGCAGCTGTCGTTGTGATTATGAGAGTAACTGTTGCATGAATTGTACGAATTATTTGACTGCAATTTTGTTTACGAAAATACGGATCGTATGTGTCACAACTCTTTCTCTAGACAATAGACAAAATTGACTTGGTAGCTGGAAGCGAAAAAGAAAGGGTGGCCTTTGCAATAATGGATCCCAATCGATACAATATTATCTACTCAGTCATGAATTTAAGATTTTATGATATAGTCTTAGGGGTTGTTGTTCAAAAGTTGCAACTGATCGCAAGTTGCAATTGATCGGAACGTGCCAATCAAAATCATTGTTTCATGCGCGTGTTGTTAAATGCGCATACCGTGCGCGATTGAAAATGCGCGGTAGTTGATTTGCAGTTGATTTTGAACAACACCACCTAAGTATTTTTGGCACAATTCACTTAGTTTTTATCAATCTAGTTTTTTTACGACAGGGTGGGGATTAACAATAAGTCTATGAATTTACATTTTGGAACATTTAAATGATAGATCTCATTGAGACACCGATGAAGATTCTCATCTTTTGATTGGTTGATTGACATTGATCATTCGCTAATTACGCTATCACTTTTGTGATTTTGGGAACATTCTATACGATATTGTCAATTGCAAAGTCAATTGCATCACGTAAAATGCCTAGTAGCAGCACGCAGCGTGATACGCGGACAGATCGTGAGTCCCACTACCCCAAATGAGAGACCACGTAGACGAAAGCTGCTCTCATACTACGCAGTTCAACCTGCATTTATTATGAAACACAGAAAGAAACATCAAATTAATATTGGAGGAAATATGCCAATATCGTACAATATATTATACAGTGAAACCTTGTTGACCAACAAATTCAACTCTTGTCACAAAAGGTCTGTTATAATCATGGAATTTCTCTACAACGCCGGTTCGACTGTATCAACTTTCATCCTATTAAATATTGATTAGGCATAAATGAACAATGAACGTGTCATTCTTCTGAGTGTATATAATTTTCTCAAAGCCAGTGTATAAATTTGGATTTGTAAAGAAAATTCCTCTATTTCGACTTGATTAATATCAAACAATTTCTGACCAAGTACAAAGAAAATATCAACCTCAAATAAGTCAATTCTGATTCGCCACATAGAGGGGGCGCTAGATATGAGCCAAGTGCACAACAAAAACAAAACAAAATTCTCAAAGGGATTTGATCTCTGAAACTATGCACTGGCTATCATTATAAATGCCTTAAATATAAATGCCTGGATATACAGTGGATCCTCAAAATAACAAGAACCTTCGACACAATTATCATACAATGAATTTGTGGTTACCAAAGCTTACTGAAGTAACTGGATGCGTAAACAAACAAACAAAATGTAGCAGATTTTGCAAGGCGCTGGTTTTGAAAATTTGGGGATTTTTTTGCAATATTTTGTGAGATATTAAACGCTCACGAACATATAACAACGTGTCATATAAAAAACCTAATGAATATTCAAATTGTGCAAAGAGCTAGTCCATTTGGAGAAAGATAAACTTTAATCCATTTATCCCGTTAAATGAATATCTCACCTCATGAGCTATTTATCCAGGGCGGTGTTTCACCAAATCGTTCTTAAAGTTACGGACGACTTTACGTTCGACTGGTATCAGTTCTTGCGCTGAATGCGCGTAATAGTGTGAACCATTACTCACAATTAGGGGTACCAGTCGAACGTACAGTCGTGCTTAAAGTCTTTCTTATCTTGGTGAAACACATCCCTGCCATTGCTTTGTCACGCCTTATACTGATCGGAACGGGCTATTGAATCTGCCATTGATTGCATTGATTACGCTTAGTCTACATTCACAGACCCATTTAGCTAGCATAAAGTTTCAGCATTGCACCTCGACCTCGTAGCAACTTTGTCAATAAAATGTACATACTTCATTACACATGAAAATAAACAGCACGAAATCTTCGATAATTATATGCTGATAGACATTAGAGTAAGCAGACAGTGTAAAGTTTACTTACGTTTTTTATTCTGCTTGGGCTTTGAACAAGAACACTCCGCGTGTTTAAAATCTATTTGAGTCGTCTGCATTCATGTATCTTTTGATGACCTTTGAATCGTGTATTTGCAATCTACAATATTCGTCGACCACAGTGTTTATAAAGGAATGTAATATCCAATGGAAGCACATATGCGTAGATTTCAGTCAGTTTCATGCGCTCTTCAAATGCATTATTCGTGTAGAAAATAACAGCACATATTTTTGGAGTAACATGAAGTGGAGCAGCGTGTTATTCGTATTTGTCGTCCTGCTTGGGCTGCTTGCAGGATACCTCCTGAATGAGCCTGTCCCGGATGGTATCGCAGAACCAGCGAAATATAGAACTTTCACCGCGGTCGTGAAATTCGTGAAACTTCTGGTGAGTACAAAACTATATAGTGATATCTTCTTGCATCTGGAAGGCGGGGAGGGGGTTGCGTACTACTTGCTTGGATTTCTGTGGCGTATGCACTAACTCACACACACATACACATACACACATGTACATACACTCACAAAAATAGATACACACACATACCATACGCACACCGTGGGGCCTTTGATAGTAATGCCCCCCAGCAAAAAGTTAGCTAAAATGAATCCAAAATTACTGAAAGGGAGCAACCGGAATGATGACATTTGTTCCTTTTTCCCCCTTGTTTTTTGCTTGTCAGCCCGTTCATCCTCCCTGGAAGGTGCAAAATTTGCTGAGAGGGGAGCAAAAATTGCAGATTATTTTTTTTTTCACCTCTTCGATTTGGGAGGGCGCAAAATTTCAAAATGGTCAGCTACCCCCTTCCAGGGAAGTGTTTCACCAAGATAATAAAGACTTTACGCACGACTTTACGTTCGACGGGTATGCTTCTTGCGCGTAATGGTTCACACGATTACGCACATTCCGCACAAGAATTGATACCAGTCGAACTTAAAGTCGTGCGTAACTTTAAGAACGACTTGGTGAAACGCCTCCCTGGTCTCCAAAGAGAAAAGAATTAAATCGCGGAGTGTGAAGTCAAAACCTCCTCCTTCACTTTATGATGGGTCACGAATTTCACTTCTACTTTCTTCAACGATTCGACTTTGTTAATTTGTTCTCTACATCCATGGCAGATCAGAGGGTCTATTTTTACTTGTCTCATCTTCGGAGAATTTCTGAAAAACCGGTCTTAAATTTTTAACACCCTCCCCCGCTTTAATGTTGATATGGTGATCTTAATTTTCACGGTGTTTTTCCCAATTCGGTTTTAATATTCACTGAGTTTTGATATTCACTGAGCACTTTGTTTTTTTTTTGTTTACCATTATCATCATTATTATTCGATTCAAAGTGCACCAAAAACGTACTGTTTTTTTCTTACAAATTTTTGCATTTAGGGGCTTCGGTAGAAATAATTATCTGTCATTGTGTACAAAAAGAATGGCCAGTATTATTTTCATATATTTCAAATTCAAAATAACATTTATTTTTTCTTTAAACAACAAAAATAAACTATTGACATACAAGCTGGTAATTTAAAATCCTAAGCAAATGATGAAATAATTCTCCCGACTTTCTTTACATTTTAGATATGGATCACGCATCTTGCCCACCGAGATGAACCTTTCGAGAGTTACTACATAAGAAATGCACAGCGTCTCGTGGAAAGGGGGCCGACGCCGCCATCAAAGGTCGAGGGGTCAAATATCTGGTCAAAGTTCATTGACCTTGGTGGGGTCAACGCCCGAGTGTATGAGCCAATTGAGAGGAGTAGTCCCGACTTGATGCCAGCGTTGATCTATATTCATGGAGGAGGGACTTGTCTCGGTACTGCAGGTAAAGAAACTTTCCCCATTGTAGGAGGTGTTGTTCAAAATCAACTGCAAATCAATTGCAACTTTGATGATTGCAACGCGAATATTTCATTCGCGTACGGTATGCGCATTTAACAAGACGCGCATGAAACAATGATTTTAATTGGCACGTTCAGATCAACTGAAACTTGCGATCAATTGCAACTTTTGAGCAACACCCATAGTCTGAAAACACATTGAATATTAAAGATTAAAGTGGTCTCGTCACCGCCTGATGAGGGCGCCTGTGAGCACGAGCTTAAAGCTCGCCACCATTTGAATTCTGGAGAGTGAAAGAAGTAGCTGTCAATCAAATTTTGTCTAATCACATAGCACTGATGCGTGTGCAAGGCTTTGAGCAGTGCGCGTATAGGACGCCTATTGTTAGTAACCGATGTGATCCCTGAGAACGAAATGGACAAAGGTATTGGACAAAGTGAACAGCTTCATTCAAGCATTCACAAAAGCTTCAGGTTAACAAAAGAAGGTGACTTTCCAATTAGTTCACTGAACATGTGCACGACACCTGCGCGATATTCCTCAGAATAAGAGGGAAGGAAATTCATTTCATAAATTCATTAGCTATTTTGAATGCTTTAATGGAACTTGTTTACTTTGTCCGAACCCTTTGTCTCTTCTGCTCACAGTGTGGAAGTATGTGTGTCTGATATTGTGTAGGGCCAATTGCCATGACTACGAATTTTGACATGACACTTCGGTTAGTATGAAAATGTTGTAATCTACTGTACTTATCAAATAGTATCTTACATTATTCTATATGTTCTTTGCAGATTCATACGACGGATTAACAAGGAAAATTGCGGAAGAGCTGGATACAGTTGTGGTCTCTATAGAGTATGTATCTATCCCAAGTACCTCTTATTTAATTTAAGCTACACACGATGGTAACGTACACATACACGTTCACATTAACGGAAACGTATGTGAACTCACATGCACCATAATTCATATTTTTTTTTACATCAAATTGAAAAATTGAAAAAAATGTAGAACTATGTTCAAAGTTGGAACTATGTTGATAGTTTGTTTGAATAAAGTCGTCTCAGAAATCGATTGATTATCGCAAAAGAAACAACAACAAATAATGCCGTGTGTCGTTTTCTTCAACAGCACGCCGCAATACGTGAAAAAAATGCCAATTAACACTCCGCGCATAATGACACTGAAAATTACATTCATCTTCTCCTGTGTCGATCCGCTAGTGGTTCATTTCTTTAGCGATCCGAAGGAATAACGGTTGGTTGGCCTGTTCAAACTGAAATAAGTCAGATAAGTGCGAAAATGAATCTTATCCTCATTTAGCACACCTTTATATGTATGCATTTAAAGCAATTAGTGAATACATCAGCTCGTGTCACATCAATTTCTGCATCCTGACCATTACTAATCTATACCTTTTAAATCTAAACCACTCCATAGTTTAAACCTGATAATGAAATAAAATATGTCCATCATTGGTATCTCATGAAAATCCAATCCGATCTTTATAATATTTTTAAATCATTCGACGTGTAATTCTGATTTCTTATATCTCCTTCTTCCTCCTTCCTCAGTTACCGCCTAGCCCCTGACCATCCAGCCCCGGCGAGCCACGAAGACTGCCTGACCGCAACACGAGCGTTCATACAACGGGCCGAGAGCGACTTCCACGTAGATCCCCTACGCATCGGTATAGGCGGAGACAGCGCCGGTGGTCATCTGTCCGCCTCGGTCGCAATCGAAATCTACGACGATCCTTCCCTACCCGACCTCAAGCTCCAAATCCTCATCTATCCCTCAATGCAGAAAATCGATCTGAATACACCTTCCTATCAAAAGTACNAGTCCTTCCTTTATCTCTCATCGTGACATTCATGAGTCTCTCCTTCTTTGGAAAGATGGATCAAGAATTCGTCGAGAACGTGATGAAAAACAACCACACATCATCCGAGTTCAAGATGGCGTCATTGGAATATACCTACGTCAATCACGAGCAGATTCCGGAGAATTTTCGCGACCCGAGTTACTATACGACGAGGAATGATGCGCGAACCGGCAACGCAGCGCTGTGGACGCGCATCGCACCGCGGGTACTCGATGCGCGGAGCCACCCGTTAATGCGGCGAGACCTTAAGGGCGTTCCACCGGCTTTTATCTTAACGGCTGGTTTCGACCCTCTTAGGGATGATGGCATCTTTTACAAGAATCGTCTCGAGGAGGCAGCAGTACCTCTTAAGTGGATTCATTATGAAGAAGCTTTTCACGGGGCGCTGTGGGTTGGTGGTCTATTCAGTTTTGACGTAGGAGATAGGATGCGGACTGATATCGTAAGGTTCTTCAAAACAAACATTTAAATCTCACCATGCATCTTGCGACCGGCTTACGATCTGATTTTTGAAGAAAATTTGAGTGTATCTTTCAGAATGACACATATATAATATTTGATTGAGAACAATTGGAATAATAGTACAATAGGAGAAAAAAATCATACGATGTAAGCTTGCTTATCAGAAGGAACACCAAATCGGCTACGAGTTATAAGAACACGATATAATCTATTTCCGAAGAATTAAGTCGAACGCCAATTTAATGCTCCTATGTAATGCTATTAAAATCGGAACCAGCTGGCTATTGTTGTGACCGCACGGCTCAACACACGGCGTACGGCTCTATTGTCCACGACCCACTTTATTTTGCTGAAATAATTTATATCTTGTTGTTTAAGGAAGGCGGAACAGTCGGAGAAGTCTTAAGATTGTCTACGATTTGAAACTGATTTGTCCCATGTATCCGGTATTTGAAATAATACCCAGAACTGGGAAAATGAGGGAGACCACGGGTTAAAGCATGACGGTAGCAATAATACTTATCATGGTGGAAGTGATGTTTTTATGCAACAGTAAATTGTCTTTATCTATGAACACGAGAGATGCATCTTCTTTTAGTATGTTTAGTGTACATCTCTAGAATATTCAGTATGATTATGACCAACTGACTCTCATGTGGACCAAGTTTCGCTCATAATTTGTACAACTTAAAAGGTGATCGAAGTCAGGAATTATTACTGGATGCAACTGAAATTTCAAACAACTAATCTAGAAACTTGTTTTTTCCACA
>BQKZ01013980.1:0-13107 GCA_036244855.1 Temnopleurus reevesii | reverse complement strand
ACACTGTGCCGCACTCAACCTAGGTGATGTAAGTGGGTGCCGGCAGATAGTTATTCCTTTGGATGCAAAAAGTGCCCACTTGGCAGCTATAACTATGGCTTGGTAATAATATTTTGATTTTTTTTTTGCACCCAGAAATAGGTAACTAGAGAGGAGGCATGTTTAAATGTTAGGTATTATTATAAGAATTTATAGTGCTCACCCAATTATATCATGTGATTTGCAGAGCAAAAATTAATGTGTGTATTTTCAAATGTAAAGGCTGCTGGTCGATTTTTTCTGTCGTATTGTCAATTACTCTTGTCTTAATTTCAGGTACAGTGCGAATGAGATACATTTCAACCTCATGGCCCTCATATCAGATAGAAGAATGATATACAACAAGGAGATTAATAGATTAGAAGAACAACTCAAGGCTCTTCAAGGCCAGGTAAATATAATATATACTTTTCGATCAAGATAAAATGGTTTTATTAGCAATTCGTACATGGCAACCAAGGGTTCAATTGGACATGATTTACACAAGACAAAATAAGTAAGAAACAACAAATTTAGACAAATGTTTGTTAGATAATGGTAATAAATGATGAATAAAAAATGTATATTCTTATGAGCTGAAATTTTTGCAGTGGTTTTATTTTTGAGGATATTCTGTATGATGCACATCTATATGTTTGCAAACACACCAATATGTCAAACTGGTTCGCAATTGTGAAAATTTCTGTTTGCCAAAATATTAGGTCATACATTATACGTTTATATTTTTGGAAAAGGTTCAATAGTTCCCTGTAGCAAAAACAAGCACACTGTGAGCTGACAGGAAAAAGGAATTGGACAAAGTAAATTTACTTCAGTTTTTACCTTCACAATGGCTCTTTTGACACAAATTCCCTGCTGATTCAGTGTAAACATGTGGGTCATCTGTTCAATATTTCTATGCAGAGTATGAGGGAAAGACATTTTAACAAATTCATTGTTTGTTTTTATCCACAGGAAGAGCTGATGGATACTGACCAATCAGGGCCTCTGTCTGTAAATACAATCCAATCAGAACTTGGCAGGTATAGACTCCTACAAGAAGAAGAGAGTGGAAAGATCAAAAGATTTAAGGTAATGTATTATTCCAAATCATTTTATCTTTACCTTTTTATATATTTTTTTGTTATGTTACATGATCAACAGATCAAAGTTTGACAGTTATGATTTTTATTTCAGTTTTCTGTCTTCTGCACATGTTTCCTGAAAATCATACAGCCTCATGTCCATCCTTTTGTTATGTTCTGTAAGCATCATTGTTTATGTTGTAACATGATATATTTTAATTGAAGAGAGTTGATCGGTTGTCTCATCATTTGCAAACGTAGAACGTAGGTAGAATTATGTTTAGGCCGCTGTGTACTGCTAGCCTGCGTCAGATTATAAGGAGCATAGACCACGCTGGGCGCGCCTTATATTGCCGTAGATGTGGCCCGGAGCAATCAAGCGAATGCTATTGTTCCTAACTGTTGCAGTTGACCAATCAGCGGGCGCAATATTGTCACCCGCCGTGATACAGTTTGTTGTGTGTATAAAAAAATGTACCATTTGCAAGGCATAAATTGATCCAAGGTTATCAAAGATCATCCGTGCTATTATCAGATGTTCTTTCGTTTTTCATTCCCTTCTAAATGGGTGTTTCAAGAATGTTCCATTGGAAATGCGCATTTCATTTTGTAACTCATTTGCAGTTTATTTGCTATCAATTCCAACTTTCTAACGTCACCCCTGAGTCTTATTTTCTGCACGAGATGTGTTCCAAAATTTAGAAAGAAAGGTTTTTTTTTTTTTTTTACTGACTGACGCTATTTTTCAAAAAAAGATATTCTTGGGCCAAACGGACATATTCCTTTGGCCCAATGAGGCTCAACTGTACTCATATTTTGTGCTGTTTTGTTGAATTATAGGTTGAGAATATCAGAAGGAAGCATAATTATCTGCCCCTCATCATGGAAATTCTCAAGATACTTGCTAGTAAAGGAGAACTAGTGCCTTTAGTTGTCGAGGTAAGTATTCGAATATAAACAATAACTTGTCAGAACGTAAAGCTGGAATTATTGTCTTGGAAAACCAAGATTCCAAGCTTTTTCGTGAAATAATGTACTTGTGATGAAATCAAGTTAAACTTAACAAGATACTTTCATTCCCACCCAACCTTTCTCTACTTCCCTCAAGCTAAGCACATAAGTATGTATACCATTGCCATGAAATAATAAATGTTGCAATAGTGTAATATACACAAGAAAAGGTTTGTTTTGAAAAAAATTCAGGAACCAACCCTCACATTTGTCAATATTTTTGGCAAGTTGCTGTGGATCACTAAAAGCAAGATGGAGGATGAATTCGTACAGTAGAAACCTAGTATAATGAGGTGCTTGGGACCAAAGAAATAAATTGTTATTCAAGGAATCTTGTTCTGTTGGGGTTAGACAAACAAACAAAAATGACAACAAAGAGCTTGGATCAGATTTCTTTTTCTACATTTTGTATGTTTTTTTCTGAGAATGGCACTACAATGTACTTAATCTTCACTTTTCTCTGTAATATAGATTTAACACTCTAATGCCCCATCTCTTACTCTTTCCCCCTCTGTTTTTCAGGCAAAGGAGAAGGCTGTTGCAAAGCAGGAGAAAGAAAAGCAGAAGAAGGCAGCAGAAGCCAGATAAGAAATGGAGAACATTCTTTGTACATATGTATCATCTTCATTTTCAAACATGTGCAGATCACAAACGGGACAGGAAACCAAATGTTCGTTAATTGTGGCCTTTTGTTCATCATTCATCGAAATGCTGATGCTTCCTGATTACTGGTTCATTCCTTTTGAAGTTGTGGTGTGATGTCATGATCGCCTGTCTGGGATGCTGATTCCAAACAACCAAGCCTTGCATGAGGTCTAGCAAAAGCTTATTCAAGCAGCTGGTTACATTTGGCAGATGTTAAGTTCTAGCAGGAAAGTTGCACTGTGAGCCGAAGAGACAAATGACTGGGACAAAGTAAACTGAACAACCTCCATTCTAGCATTAACAATAGCTACATGGACACAAAAGAGTGGACACATCCTTCTTATTCTGTGGAAAATGTTGAACAACTGTTGCATCTAAGACATTCTTTTGGGATCCTGACACTTTTGTAAATGCTTGAATGAAGTTGCTTACTTTGTCACAGGCCTTTGTCCCTTCTGCTCAGTGTGTGTAGGCTGTGTGATCAAATGGATAGTTGATTCATGCTTTTGTCACACACGGCCAGACTGCGATCCGGGGTAGTATTTCACAAAGATGTTTGTAGGTCTACGCACGACATAAGAACAACTGGTGATCCATTCTTGGGTGCGATTTAGCGCCAGGGATCATCATTGACTGAAAGAAAGGTTCACCAGTCATTATTGGAGTCGTGTGTGGATTTACGAACAGCTATATGAAACACAACCTTGGTCAATTCAGTTTTGTATGGTCCGGAATGATTTTGAACCAACTGGGTTTTATTCCAATCAAAGGGGACAACTGAATCAAAACAATTTCTTTTTTAGTTGCTTCCGATAAATTTTCCATTTGATAATATATTCTCACCAAAAAAGAATCATTCCATGTCAGATATTTAGAATAATTTGATACTGTCAAGCATTTTGTGTTTTCTTAGAAACACATGAGTTTGTGGAATGATCTGCATAATTTTATGGAATATTCAACAAAGTTTTTGTTTTTACTGGCAACCACAAATTAATGATATTTGTGGACAATAATATTAATTGAACTTCAGAGCTGGAAATCTCTTAACACAGGACAGGGATATTGTCTTATGAAGCCTGTCGCTGTGGCAATTTAGTCAGTTCCAACTAGTCCAAAAGCATGATCTGTGACTGTTGATATGGCAACTGTTAGTGCTTGTCACTGCCACAAGCTTCATGAACGTCCTCCAGATCAAATATTCCAGAATAAAGGTGTTTTATTTATTATTATTATTTTTTTTTTTGGGGGGGGGGACAGTGTATGATGCAGATGACTAGAAAAAAAGATGGAAAAACGAAAGAAAAAAATAGGGGCAGTGAATTCGCAGGGGCAACAGTAGACCAATATGCTTTAATCTGCCTTAATTTGCCTATTTACTGAAAATTATCAAATCTATGTATATGGTTGAAAGACAGGTTGATATAAATTCACAAATTTTGGGCTGCTTTCCATTCCAACGTTCAGACAAGATCTCTATGAAGAAATTTCCATTTTGTAATAAAATGATAATGAAATTTTGAACCATTCTGATTTTATATTATTTTTCACATTGGTCGACAATTTTCTTTGGTTTCTGCTGTATTTACTTACAGCAGTTATTAAATTTTTCTTATAAATTAATTCATTTGTACTGTCTTTTTTCATGTTTAAGTGACTAAGGTGACAATACAATAGACCAGTACAGATGCAAGTGCGATGAGGAAGAAAAGTACCGTCTAACCACGTTATAACAAGGTCATTGGGACCAGAGAAATTATCTCTTTATATTGAAACCTTGTTATATCAGGGCCAAAATGCAATAAAATACAAAGAGATGGAACCAGGAAAATTACCTTGTTTTAACGAGAGCTCATTATATCAGTGTTCTTTATAACGAGGTTTTGACTGTAAAATAAACTTCACGTCATGTCTCAAAATTGTGTATGTCCCACTGATCTCTCTACAAAAAAATTGGGATAAACCATTGGCCCATACTTATCAAATAAAAGATTGAAGATGTTCCAAAGCTGCTATACCACTCAAATTTGTCAAAGGGTGGTATGGAAAGCTTAATTGCAATGTCCAATCACCAGATATATCGTAAATTGAAATGTGGTATAAATGGCAATATGGCTTCCGAACTACTTCATTTTGATGAGACAATAATCTCACTGTGAGCAGAAGGGACAAAGGACTGGGGCAAAATTAACAACTTCCATTGAACCAAACATGTAGCTAGAAGCACACAAAAAAAATAGCTTTATATTTTGTGGGGAAATGTCGTACAAGTGTAGGTAAATGAAAAAGGGAAACTTCCTTCTTTTGGGTGCGTCAAGCTATTGTGAAAGCTTGAATAAAGTCGTTTACTTGATTTGATTTATTGATTTATTTGATTTATTTGATTTTCCATTTCAATATCATTTTCACAATTTGAACAACAAATTATAATCATTTGCAAGAGAAACAAACATATTTACAGAGACTTTGTCTCGGTCCTTTGACTCACAGTGCCCATCCATAGTTTAGAAAGAGATCAATACAGTAGAAACTCAATAAAATTAGGAGCTTGGGACCATCAAAATACGTAGCAGTAATCTTGTTATAGCAGGGTTATAAAACAAGTTATAAAACAACAAGTTATAAAGCGCTGAGACCAGATTCTTACTTCTTTATATCTGGAATTTTGTTATATCATAGAGCCAGTAACATAAAAGAGATACATGTAAACTCAATCCTGCGATCAATTGCACATCTGTATGCACAAAATCCCACAGTCTTTCGATTGGTTGGAAATCTTTGTTACGGGGCCCTCTCTTTATACCGAATTTCCACTGTAGTACAGTCCCGTGTCAGTTTAGCAACTCTTGTAAATTAATCAACTTGTTTCTGGAGTAGTAAGTAGATAGTTTGAATGAAAATTATTACATTGTCATCAAAAAAGAATATCTTGTTAATCCTGCTGAACTTAAAAAAATGTTTGGGTCAGCTATATTTACCTATAGTTTTCTACATGGCTTTCTCACCTTCCCTTCACCCCCTCAACTTTCACACTTCTCTAATCCCTTCATTGTTTTGTCCCTAGCTCTCCTCCAGCTGGTCACCTTTCTTTTGTTCAAGCATTGGAGTTCCTTTATTCTTCCCTCCTTGCTCTGTGATTGGCTGCCCTTCACATCCTGTTCTTTCTTTCTCTTCACCTCCTCGTTTNCTTCTGATCTTTGCCGTCGACCGCGCGATCGAGCCGAAATTTGGCATGCACATAGCCCGCGATGTTAACTCTTAGATTGCGTAGTCAAATTTTTCAAAAATCTACTCATTATGCTAATTAGGCATTAATTATGCATAATTATGCATGAATTCTAACAAACAGCAATAAATCACTTGCTGAAGCTCCAAATGTGCTGATTATTGGTCTAGATACTCATAGTAATGTTTCAAACATATTGTCATGGAAAGAAAATGCAATCAAAATCTATTTCTTATATATTTTATTGTTTTTGTGAATTTCTTATGTATTTCTTCATTTTTTTAACTTTATCATTTCTATTGTTTTTTCGATGGGAATTGTTGGTGACATTATTAGAGGCATAGAAAATGAATTTTAAATTCAGTTCATGCATTTATATGCAAAATAGACAAGGATTTATGAATATTGACTAAAAACACAATTTGCATTGACTTTGTACATGAAATCACGTTTTTGACTCATATTTGGCTCGACGAATATTTTCTAAAATGCGCGTAGCGTCGGTACCGCATATCCGGTCATCACGAATTTGGTGTCAATAGTTGCGCGAGACTTGAAAGAAGCAAGTCAGAAAAATTATGGCGCGAGCTTCTCGCGTTTCAGATTTACCACAAAAATTGTCAAGGGGGGGGGGGGGGTTAAAAGCCCCCCCCCCCATGGGATTAGGGTTAACATACAAATTTAGAACATAATTTTGCAATTAATTGTATCTCTTTGATACACATTTTGCCTTAGATTTAATATTTATCATAAGTTTGATTACATCTTCTATGATAAAGGTCCCAGGCAATACAGATTCGAGTCAGTTGAGGAAGAAAATATTAAAAAAAAAATAACTTCATGTCTACAAAATTTCTCAAAATTGAGCACCCCCCCCCCCCCCCCCCCCCCATCCGATGATCTCTGATAAAAATAAATCTGGATAAATCATTGGCTCACTCTCACCGAACATGTAATAAAATACATGTACACCGAACAGAAGGGACAAAAGACTCGGACAAAGTAAACAACTTCATTCAAACATTCTCAATAGCTAGAGGCACACAAAAGAATTGCTTTCCATCTTTAATATTCCGAGGAGAAATGTTTACTTTGTCCCAGTCCTTTGCCCTCTTGGCTCACAGTGCCCATCCATATTTTTGAAAGAGATCAATGCAGTAGAAACTTAATAAAATTAGGAGCTTGGGATCATCAAAATACATAGCAGTAATCTTGTTATTGTAGGGTTATAAAACAACAAAAAATTACCACGAGCTGGTACCAGATTTTTACCTCTATATATCTGGAATTTTGTTTCATCATAGGGCCAGTAATATAAAAGAGAGACAATCAATCCTGCGATCAATTGCACGAAATCCCATAGATTTACAATTCATTGGAAATCTTTGTTTCGAGGCCCCCTATATAAACAGTCTACAGTTTTATACGGTCGTTGGGACCAGAGAAATTACCTCTTTATATTGAAACCTTGTTATATCATGGTCAAAATGCGATGAAATACAAAGAGATGGGACCAGGAAAATTACCTTGTTAAAACGAGAGCTCGTAATATCAGTGCTCTTTATAACGAGGTTTGACTGTACCGATACTCTATAGTAGACCTGTATCATTTTAGCAAATCTTCTTAATGGATCAACCTGCATATATTCCAGATTTACATCCAAAATGAGTATGTAGTAAATGCTGTTAAATCCAGAAAATAATCGCCAAATGACAGGATTGTATTAAATTAAGAAAGAGATCAAGACAGAAGAAACTCATAATTAGGAGCTTGGGACCATCAAAAATACGTGAGTGGTCTTGTTAAAGTAGGGTTAGAAAACAAAACAGTTATAAAGCGCTGCTGGGGCAAGATTTTTACCTCTTTATATATGGAATGTGGTCACAAATATAAGAGATACAATCAATTGTAAATCTGTATACACGAAATCCCATAGACTTAGCATTGTTTGGAAATCTTTGGTACAGGGCCCTCTCTTGATACAAATTTTCCAATAAGTACACCTGTGTCATTTAAGCAAATATACTTATGGACCATTCTGCATAATTATATTCTGGAGAAATTGGTGGACAACACTGATAATAATATTGACATTAAATCTAAAAAGAGTATAAAATCCTGTTGAATTCATAAAATGATCGCCAAAGTGACAGGGTTGTATTCATTAAAAAATAATTAAAATAAAAAATTACCGACGCATCCTTTTATGACGCACAAATATACCTGCACGTCCATTTGTGTCGGGTCAGATTTTTTAGGCGAAAACTGAGTAGAGCAAATGTGCTCGAAACAAAATCTCGAGTTAGGCGAGACGGCAAATTACATGCACATGTATAATCAAATCGATAAAAAGCTGTAGCAATATTGCGACAGCTAAATAAAACTTCCTATTTCACCAGGAAATTTGTGATCAGATAGAAACAAACAATTTCAATATATAAATCGACACATAATGCATCTAGTAATCAGGATCGCAGACGTGATATCTTGGTTTCGTTACTGGAATATATGTCTTAAAATTCCATTTTCTGAAAAAGGAATTGGTAAAAATGGCTTTTAAATCAAATATATTCTTAGTTTACAATTGCCCCTCTCGATTGAAATTTGACTGTAATTACAAGGCCAAGAAGGAACAATGGATTTGGACAAAGTGAACAACTTCCATTTAAGCGTTCACAATTTCGAGATGCATCCAATAGAAATTTCTTTCCATCTTATTATGAGGAGTAATATCGGGCATGTGTAGCCGCTTTTCACTGAGCAATCAGGAAAGCTTATTTTCTTTCATGTCCATGAAGCTATTGTGAAGGCTTGACTAAAGTTGATTGCTTTGCCCGATTCATCTGTCCCTTCTGCTCACAGTGATAATTATCACAACTAAGGTACCTTTAAAGTAGAACAAACTTGATATTTAATACCCTAAAATTTGGTATCATTGTGGACTTTTGGGCCTAATTGAGCATTCTATGCCATTTTTTTTCACTATAGAGAAAAAATTGTACGCAAAAAACACTAATTAGTCATTTAATAATCATCCCTGGATGAGATGCGCAGAACGTTCGTGAACTTACGCTACTGCGCAACTACGTCATCATTTAGCGTTGTGAATTGACTGCAGAATACATGAACGCGCGATCGATGTAATTTCTGAATAAAATCAATGTAGTTTCTGAATCAAATCGGGGATGAATTTATGTTATTCTTTGTTTTCACTTATTCTGTCTGCATCAATGTCTTTCCTTTTATTATCCTTTGTTTTGCATTTATTCTATCCTCATTTTTTGTCTATCCTGCCATCATTTTTTTGCTTATCGTTAATTCTTTTCTCATTTTCCGTCTATCCTTTTGTAATTCTTTGTTTTTTCGTTTATTCTATCCGCATTTTCTGTCTATCCTTATGTTTTCCTTTGTTTTTAAAATATTCTCTCCTCATTTTCTGTCTATCATTATGTTATTCTTTGCTTATCGCTTATTCTGTCTTTGTTTTCTGTCTATTCTTATGTTATTCTTTGTTTTTCACTTATTTTATCATCATTTTATGTTTATTCCTATGTTATTCTTTGTTTATTGCTTATTCTATCCTCATTTTCTGTCTATCCTTATGCTATTCTTTGTTTTTCACTTATTCTATCATCATTTTCTGTTTATTCCTATGTTATTCTTTGTTTATTGCTTATTCTTTCCCCATTTTCCGTCTATCATTTTGTTATTCTTTGTTCTTCGTTTATTCTATCCGCATTAATGCCTATCCTTTAGTTATCCTTTTTTTTCATTTATTCTATCCTCGTTTTCTGTCTATCCTGCTACTATTCTTTGTTTATCGTTTATTCTTTCCTCATTTTCCGTCTATCTGTTTGTTATCCTTTGATTGTCACTTATTCTATCATCATTTTATGTTTATTCCTATGGTATTCTTTGTTTATTGCTTATTCTATCTTTATTTTCTGTCTATCCATTCTTTGTTTTTCACTTATTCTATCCTCATTTTCCGTCTATCCTTATGTTATTCTTTGTTTATCGCTTATTCTATCTTTATTTTCTGTCTATCATTATGTTATTCTTTGTTTTTCACTTATTATATTATCACTTTCTGTTTATTCCTATGTTATTCTTTGTTCATTGCTTATTCTTTCCCCATTTCCGTCTACCCTTTTGTTATTCTTTGTTTTCATTTATTCTATCCTCATTATTTGTCTATCCTGCCATCCTATGTCTATCGTTTATTCTTTCCTCATTTTCCGTCTATGCTTTTGTAATTCTTTGGGTTTTTTTTTGTTTATTCTATCTGCATTTTCTGTCTATCCTTATGTTATTCTTTATTTATCGTTTATTCTATCCGCATTAATGTCTATCCTTTAGTTATCCTTTGTTTTTCATTTATTCTATCCTCATTTTCTGTCTATCCTGCTACTATATTCTTTGTTTATCGTTTATTCTTTCCTCATTTTCCGTCTATCCGTTTGTTATTCTTTGTTTTTCACTTATTCTATTATCATTTTCTGTTTATTCTTATGTTATTCTTTGTTTATTGCTTATGCTATCTTTATTTTCTGTTTATCCTTATGTTATTCTTTGTTTTTCACTTATTCTATTATCATTTTCTGTTTATTCCTGTGTTATTCTTTGTTTATTGCTTATTCTATCCTCATTTTCTGCCTATGCTGCTATTATTCTTTGTTTGTCGTTTATTATTTCCTCATTTTCCGTCTATCCTTTTGTTATTCTTCGTTTTTCGTTTATTCTATCCGCATTATAATGTCTATCCTTTTGTTATCCTTTGTTTTTCATTTATTCTATCCTCGTACTGTTTCTTTGACAAATAAGTTTGAAATAGTCAAAATACCTAAGTTAAAAAACATGGATTTTAGTATACAAGCGTACATAAAACAACTGGTCGAATCGATGGAAGCTACCTCATGACGTCACAACAAAATAAGTGCACTCGTTCACGGAAACGACCCCACGCAATGAACTACGCAGGGGGTAAATCAGAAAATTACATTTTTCTGATTTTAATGATATATTTCTGAACGGAAATGAATCCCAAAGTGTTATATACACCTCTAGGACCATACTCATATATAATAATCCTTTATTAACGATCCCAAGTGTATCCACTTTAAGAGTTTTGGTAAAAAAGTAGCACCTAAAACGAAATTCCAACCACTCTCACCATCCTCACCCACACCACCATATGCAAACACACACTCACAGACACACACACACACACAGACACACAGACAGACACACACACACACACACACACACACACACACACACACACACAAAACCAAGAAAAAGGGGAAGAAGAAAAATAAGAAGTGGAGGCGCCGTGGCGTAGTGGTTCAGACTCTTGCCTTTCAACTAGAGAGTCGTAGGTTTGACTCCCACCTATGGCGTTAATTTCCTTCAGCAAGAAATTCATCCACATTGTGCTGCACTCAACCCAGGTGAGAAGTACGTGGAGGGGGGGGGGGTCGGAAAAACGCGTCCCGCGGACCGACCCCACGCTGTTTCCATACGGTTGGAAGCTGATGCGATTCTATTTTATAATTAGAGTTTACCCTAAAAATAATTTTAGAAGCAAAATAAATTTCTTCCTGCGCATCTAGTTATTGTCAATGCTTCAATTGAGTTTGTCTAAATTGTTTATCCCTTCTCACGGTGGCAGAGTTGAACGACTCTTTGTATATTATTCATCAATACCGCCATCATGCGATGGGTATAAAGCAGCTTTTAATTTTGCAGAAGATGTAGACTGTGATGATAAAGGACAGGGAAGATGGAAAGTTAGAACAAAGGTGAGCAATGCAAATTAACCGGTTTTCCGCAAGTGAAGTTTTAGACTGATATCTGTCTTTGGTATTAATATGCTTCACTTCACCCGAAATACAATTAAAGACTTATTTTTCGACTTTCGTTAGTTTCAACATCTACCTAATCATGCATAAATATACTATAGGGTTATCACGAATCTAATTCATGTTAACATTTTAAGGGGGCTGGATTTCTCACCCGTATGTTGTTTGTAATACGGCGGGGTAAATGTTCATTTAGACTCCCCGACAGTTCTATTGCGTATGAGCATTTACTTCCATAAAAAAGTTTTGCTCTTTATGTAAGATACTGAGATTTTTTCTAAAACGTAATCGTTTTTCAGCATTTTATGTTTTAATTCTTAACTCTATATTCATGCGTTTTATCTTATACCTGGGGGGTGTTTCACTAAATCGTTCTTAAAGTTACGCACGACTTTAAAGAAGACAGGCTCTGAAAGCGCGTACTATTACTAATTATACGCACAAGAAGGGATACCAGTTGAACGTAAAGTCGTGCGTAAAGTATTTCTTATCTTGGTGAAACACCTTCCTTGGTGATGTTTCACTAAATCGTTCTTAAAGTTACGGACGACTTTAAATAAACAAAGACTGGAATACGCTAATGAGTGTAATTCGCACTAGATTCTCGATTATTCAGCATTGATATCAGTCGTTCTTAAAGTCGTTCTTAAAGCGTTAATTCGTAACTTGGTGAAACATTGCCCTGGGGCAGACGAATACTTTTCTGAAGGCAGTGATATCCACTGTGCAATTTGAACTGACGAACCTTCTGGTTGCAGCGGGAGTAGAGTCGAAAAAGCTACACCGACAATTTTACATTCGAGGAAGTAATTGTCAATCAATTTAGCACCATTTGTAATTTATTTCCTTGTAAAATCTAATGTTACCACATGTCACTCCAGTCGGTCAACAGGAAAAAAAAAGAAAACACAAAGTAGGATGTTGACATCCTTTCGGCGACCCCCAGTGGATTAATTAAGCAATCAAGGCGATTATTAATTAGCACCCTGCTTCGCACTCGCGACGAGTTCCGTCTAGCACATGTATGAAACATGTTTCCCGCACGTTTTGTACTATTTCCAAGCACCTTTGGCGACCTCTGCAATTCTATAGCGAGAGAAAACAAAACGCAAGTACCGGTAACGTGTTAATTGAGGACCATTTTTTTTCTTTCTTTTATATGCTTACTATCAAGCGCAGTAGAATATATGCATATAGTGATTGCGCTATAATTATAAATGGACCTATCATCATCATCATCATCATCATCATCATCATCAT
>BQKZ01013977.1:0-10729 GCA_036244855.1 Temnopleurus reevesii | reverse complement strand
TCTCGTCTGTACACTGTCAATGCAACGATCTTAGTGTAAGGGATATAAAAAGTCATATAATAATGGGTAATTTTGCTGAAAATGGCTCAGTTTGAAGCCATGAAACCTCAAAATCCTCAAAAAATTCGGACAAGGAACTCATATGGTTATTTTTTTTTCAAAATTAAAGGGTAAGACCAGCCAAAATATTGATTTATCAACAGCAGAACATAAATGTAGTAAAAAAAGACAAAAAAAGTTGAAGGAAAATTTGAGGGGTAAAGAGAAAATGAAGAATTTTTAATAATATAAAAAGTGATGAAAATAATGCCAAAATTACTATACAAATATCCAAATTTGGTGACACTGGTGACAAGATAATGGCTCGTTTACCATTTATCCTTTATCCATGGATGAGAATAAATACCTATAATTTAAAAAAAACTCAGAATGTTCAGATTTTTAAAGAAATTTAACAAACATTTTAATATTTCCATTTTTATGAAACTGAATAATATTTCATGTACTAAAACAATTGAATTTCATAAGATTTTATCATTTTAATTAATAGATTGTCATAAATATAAATATATATATTCACAAATTTCTTATCTAAACATGATAGCATGGTACATCTGGTAATAAAAGGTGCCACGGAAGTTGCCAATTGGTCTATAATGGTGTTTATTATTTTCATCATTTTTTAAATTAAAAATTCATAATTTTCACAAATTCTGTTTGTTTTTCCTCAAACTTTTTTTGTTTTGTTTATCTAATTCATATTCTTATGTTGAAAAATAAGTATTTTGGCTGGTCTTCCAGTTCAGTTTTTGTCCAATAACTTTATACTTTGCCCCGTCCAATTTTTTTGAGGATTTTAAGCTTTCACAGCTTCAAACTGAGGGATTTTCAACACATTTACCAGACAATATTGGACCTGGATATTTATTGCCATTATTATAATCATTTCTAACAAAAATATCAATTTTCCATGACATTTCAGCCCACCAAACCCTTTGAAAGTGCTCCACACATGCATTCAAGTGTACAAAACATAAAAAACAACATGTGGAGATAGCTCGGAAACACGACCTGATTCAGCAAAACCAATGTGATTTTTGGATTCAGCACCTCAGATTTACCATAAATCAGCTGAAAAATCACAGAGAACAAATTTGCTGTTGACCAGTGTAATGGATTTGTTAACCTACTCAGAGTCTGGTCTTCCAGAATATGGGGAGAAAATGAACGAAAAAAAATATTACCAAAAGTCTTTGACTGTACCTCGGCCATCACCCGCCCCCCCCCCCCCCCCCAAGTCAGATGCTGAATCAGGGAGTTGTCAGATTTTCAAATACAAGTTACTTTTGTGTCAAAATAAAGTCTCAAATGCAAAATAAATGTACTTTATAAGTGTTTTTCAGGTCACTCCAACATAAGGACAAAACTCGGATGTTTTATTGTGTTTTTGTGTTTTATTTTGACAAAATTCTGCCTTTGTATTTGGTAAACTAATGTTGCGTGTTTGCAGATTTTATTTTCATGGTAATCAATGCTGTTTTGGAAATTTACAACATACACTAAACGAGACTTGTGAAGAAAACCACAATTTATTGCCTGTAATTTCCGAGAGCTGTTTGTTGAAATTTCCCATCCAAAAGAGTAGATACATTTTAGACAGTTAACCAGAGAATTATAACTCCTTATTAGACCTGTAATCCATTACAGTTGTACTATCATGGTCTTAAATAATTAATATGTTTCATATATTTAGCCATAATTTATGTAGTAATTGTTAAGATTACGGCAAATATTGGAGGTATATTCAATTATATAAATAATGTGAATTAATTTTTTTTGCGCAGTATGTAAAAAGTGCTTGTTATTTTTATTTTGTAAAAATGTCCATTCTTAGTTGTTTATTTTTCTTACATTTACCATGACCATAATTTCTTTTTCTTATACATGAAAAGGACATATTTTAAATTGTGTCTTTCATTATTGTCTCTCAGATCGATCCTGCATACTTCCGATGGAACTATGCCAGACATAACTCCTATGAGTACTTCAAACACACCAAGCTGACATCGGTAGCAGGAGCAATCATGGGAGTCTGCATACCTGTGGGCCTTATATACTTCTTCTATAGACATAGGGTGAGATCTCATAATCGCTTTTAGTTGGTTAAGAAATAGAAAAGAAATAATGGAAAAAAAATCTTCAAAAAGATTTCTGATGTGATCTCCTGAATAGTTCCCTGATATGCATAAATGGCGTATTCATATGGAATTTCTTATAAAGAAGAGGTGATTTTTCTGGTTCCAGAACTGTATGCTTTTTATTATAATGTAGTGAGAATGTGAGAAAACTGATACTAAAATGTAATTTGAAGGTCACTTTGTGTTTAAAATAATGAAAGCAAAATGGAATAGAAATGCTTGGACTAGCAAAGTTTTCTTGAGGGATCAGAATTATCATGTTAGAACTTTGTAATGTCAAATTGAATATCCTATCTTATTTTGATAGGGGTTTGAACCTGGGCATAGCTCACCAAGGCTAGTTCATACTGCTTCAATCATGTTTTTTTTTAAAGAAAACTAAAAATATCAAATTTGTTTGTGCCTTTTTTATGATAAGCCCAAACTTGATCCATTATGCCCTGTAACTGAAGATTTTATGATTTTAAGATTTAGGATTTTTTTAGGTCATTTGGTTATGCTTGGCACTACAAAAAAAAACCTAGATAATTCAACATGTAAAGAAAGGGATGCAAATCTACAGAAAGGAGCAAGATGTAAAAATAAATTGGATTGATATTATTTGTGGCAGGCTCCGTATTCCTCCTTAATGCTAATCTCTACCACTTGATCTATTCACTTTCTGTCTGTTCACTCTATCACTTTCCTCATCCTAAATTTTCTCCTCTTTTTTTGTCCATTATTCAGAAATACACCGAAGAGATGTACGAGTCAGGCAAATGGAAGAGACCTAGGAATCTAATGAATGGATGATGTCATCAACCCACCCCTAATAACATGGACTATAACTAGAGTTTATGAACATCTTCATGCATAATGTGATAACCCGTTATACATAGAAACACCTAACGTACTTGTTACGAGATCATGACCCCATTTCAACTGCTGTTAGCATCATTGACTTGAAGTCCGCACACCTTTCACAAGAGACTGGAGAACGACACGCTTTGGCCTCTTTTTGGATATCAATCATCAATATCAAAATTAGAATAGTTATGAACGTCAACAGTTTGGGTAATAGTAGTGTATACAGTGTATGTCAGAATCCGTTGCTTTCCTATAATCACTATAAAGCTGTGGAAAAAAAGATCAGTATGATTACTGGACGATATCCATTGTTATAAACTTTTATATTTATAAGAGGTAGCAAAGAATTCTGATTTGCACTGTATTTGGATTGCAATATTTGAGATTTGGATACACATCAAAACGATTTTTCAGGGAATGCTGGAAATGTTCAAAAGTTTCAGAAATAAATGTGGCCATGCTTCAACTTCACCACAGAATTTGTGAAGTAATTTCTAAATATTCCTGTGGAGCAATAAAAGCTGGTGTTAACATTTCCAGTGTTTATTTATGATGCGACATTTACTTCCATAGGTATTACTTCAAAATGTGTAAAATGTGTTGAAGAGTATTGATTCGTTCCTCTCTTTCTCGGTAATGTTTTATTTCTGAGAAGAAGGTTAGAATTAAACAGAAGAAAAATGATATGCATCAGTCTTACCTACTAATGCTTTTTAGTTTCATCAACCAGTTGAATGGATTTGATTCATAATTGCTGAGTGATGATTGAGTGATTAAGAATGTTAACCTTTTGGAATATCCATAATGATAGGAATTTATCTGTGAATTACAGAACAGCTGAACCCAATTATTTTCCAATGAACGGGATAAGCAGACTTGTTTAATTGTTATCATGTTTTTACCATGAGAAAACATTTGGTTCAGCCGTTTGATTAACATTTGTTGTATGTCCTGGAATGTTAGCATTTGTCTCGCGCCTCTGAATAGGTGACTAGAGAGATGGCGTGTTTAAATGCTATATATATATATATATATATATATATATATCTATCTCTTTAATAATGAACATCTCATGTAGGACATACATGTAATTTTTTCATATCACAGAAACTATCAAATGAAAAAATAATAATCAGTTAAGGATTGTTCTCTGGGAGAATGATACAAAGAAATTCATCCATTTTTCTCCCAATCACCCATAATAGTGTTCTACACACTACTGGTCTGAGACAAATGAATAGATTTCTTTGAATCATTATCTCTCAACAGATTAACCTGATAGGCAAAATACTGTCAGCAGAAGAAACAAAAGACTGGGACAAAGTCAATAACTCAAGCAAATGTTCTCAACAGCTTCATGAACACAAGAGGAAAGGAAATTTCTTTTGAAGAAAACTAGAGCTTGCATGGTGTTGTAAACATTCAAAGAGGTTTTTGGTTGCACCACGTGGTGTAGGGCTATCTTTCAAGAAATATTCCTGAAAGGGACTGAGCAAAAGCTAAAAAAAGATTTTTAAAAACCCGACGTTCCAAGTAGAATTAACTGACTCGTCCTGAGGTGAAGGAATCTCTCGTGAGAGACCCACGAGTGAAGAGCACTAGAGTGGTGAATGGAGAGAAGTTGTTGTTGTAAGGTTTTGGCACCTTTGACACAGAAAAGATGGAGAGAAGTGGAGAGTAGCAGACAATATGTGCCCGGTATGCAGACCTGGGTGAAAGCAGGGGTTTCCAGTGTGCATTGAAGTCTGATGTTGACTTGAAAACGGCAGGACAGAAGTGTGTGCTAGTTTGGTGAAGTAGATAGATCAGGAACGGCGGGGTGTCCGTGGGTTGAAATTTCTTTTGTTTGCATCTAGGTATTGAGAATGCTTGAATGGAAGTACAGGTAACTCTGCGTAAGTCGAATCTCTTGGGACCACATACATGTATAACCTGTTCGACCTGTTCAAGTGGTAAATAAAATGGGTTTATATGATTTGTTATCTACTTTGGCATTTTTTTTTTATACTTGGACAGGTTCGACTTAGGAGGAATTTAATGTAGTTTGCTTTGTCCCTGTCCTTTGTAGCTTCTGCTCACTGAAAATTTACATGTATCCCATCTAAAAAAAAAATTCGACATCACAATCTCCATCAACGCAAGCATCATCTACAACATCATAACCCCCAGCATTACGAGGCTTCTCCATGATCATTCTCATCTTAGTCCACATCACATTTTTTTTTTGTCAGCACATAACCATCATCATATCTATTACAAAATCTAGGGCCTGGAACATAAAAGACACAATTGAACTTACAATAAATGTTTATCGTAAGTCTATGGCAAAATACATACCATAGAGATAATATTAATTGCAAAATCTATTGTATCTCTCTATGTTACAGGCCCCTGCAGTGCCATCTTCTTTATTCAAACTTACATAAACACTATGATCACCATTGCATGATCATCAAAACACACATCACAATTCTCATCTTCCTCATCACCATTGTCATCATCTCGTCACCATCATCCATACCATTCTTTGACATAAAAAAATTAATAAAGTAGAGGCATCACGGGAATAGTATTCACCAAAATTCTGGACAAAACTATTTATTATGGCAAGCATACAATCATCATGTATTATTTACTTGTACATAAAATTCGTCAAAAAGCATTTTCTCTTGTTGCACATTTCATGATCCATTTGGCAATATTGCAAGAGGTACTGTGGAAAATTGGCTGCCGTGACATGCTGGATGCACCCAACCGCGAAGAAATGAAGTGCAATTAGCACTTGCAGGCAAGGCTGTACAGCACTATTTCTCTTCGTCTGATGCTGTAGCTCTTCCTGAAGAAGGTTTATAATAAAAATTAATCCTTCTCTGCCGAATCTATATCTTTGCCGTAGCTGCCTATCGTCTAGTGCACCGAGTGGATGGGCTCGCTCTGCGAAAACCCTTGGTCTCCTTGGTCTCCTCTGTCCCATCTCCTCGAGCTCTACCACTGCTGCAGCCATTTTGATGTTGTAATGCTATTTAACGCAACTTTGCAATAGCTACCTATGCAGTCGCAAAGTTGCGTTAAATCCAGCCGAGTTGCGTTTGATACTTGCGTTTAAAATTAAGCGCAACTTTTTATGCAATGGAATTTTAATTCAACGCAAACTTGCGTTCAATTTTGGGGACTTGCGTTTAATTTTTGGACTTGCGTTTAAACGCAACTTTTTATGTAATAGGGCCCAGGAGGGTGTTTCATCAAGATTTGTCGCAGAGACAATTAGTCAGCGCTGACAAATTCCTTGATTGTTATTGGACGAAAAGCACTATCGTTGACAGTTGCTATGGGAACTGTCGGAAAATGACTTGATGAAACACCCCCCAGATGTAACAAAATTCCTGATATAAAGAGATATACGGTCCTAAATCTTTAAAAACTTATTGTTTTCTGCTAAAACAATGAATTGTTGTGGTCCAAAGCACCTTGTTATACTAAATTTCCACTATAACAACTGATCACATACAAGAAGATTGACAAAAATTTAGCCTTGAAATCATAATGACCAGATGACCAAACAGAAGTGAACTATGATGTAACGATTTACAAAGAAGGCACTTCTTTTTAGCATATAACGGAAGCATCTTGTATTTCTAACATTGTTTTATTTTTTCCCTTCAAATAAATAGGTACAATACTTCTCTCTTTCTAAGGAAAATCTTTCTGAACATACCAACATAATAAATTCAAACTCTGTTAAAGGAAAACCTGAATTAAACAAATAAAATCACTTGACTTAAAAATAAATGCAAGATGCATTTACTGTAATCGCCACCAACAGAAGTAATACATGTATTAAGACAGTAAAATCCCATAAAATAAGTATCGTAAAAACAGTTTGATTGCAAAATGCATTTGGTACAATAATAATAACAATATTAAGTAACATTTCTACAGCGCCTAACGCAATGCTTCTAGGCGTCTCAAGAATAAAATATATTTGCAAATATATTTTCAATACTTCATTTGACAACACAAATTTTCTGTGTTATCATTATTACAAACATAATATACTGAGCATAATTACTGCACAAATGTCATAAAATTGTACTGTAGATACTGCTGTTAGTATATCCTGCCATTATAAAAACAATTATCTCCAAAACGTTAGGAAGCTCTTCAAATAAGCACATGCAGTACTCTAATTTTTAATCTCTCAATTTTTGAACTTCCACTTCCGGTACATAGATATTTACAGCTTTCCTTGAAAGAATTTTTAGTTAATTTTGTGGTGCTTAAGATATTTGGGACATATAATTAGTAATAAGGTTTGTTCGCTTATAAAGAAGAAAGTATATTGCAAATTGAAGAAGGTTGGAGAAAATTTGAGTGGAAATAAAGAATGGAAATAGCTTTCCTAATAGTCCATGGGCCAGCATAGTACTAATATAAGTACAAATTGATATTGGCTAAATGCAATAGGGGAAGAGGGGGAATTTACAAGAGCAATATAATCCCATCATGAAATACAGCAACACTATACAATGAATGAATTTGTTTATAAATCTGTATTCCAAAAGGATTAAAAAAGATTAGCTAGACTTTCAGAGGAGAGAGTGAGAGCAAGCACCTTTTAGATGAAAATAAATACATCTTCATATAAATTTATTCATATGTACAATGTTCACATAAACATGATTTGCTATCACAAAAGATCATCAGATTATACCCTACAAAAAATGCATTTCATTTTAGTTGACGCATTCAGTCAACTCTGTGCCCTAGTCGAAATAATTTCAACTCTTGTCAACATTGGTCACTAATTCATCATGACTGGCTGTAAGGACACCTAGTCTAAGAGAGCAAGTCTCAGTGTCTCTGATAAATCAGCTCGCAAGCCAGAAGTAACGTGTGTGCTGGGCTCAGATGTCTCTTGTAGAGTATTTATGTTTTCAGTTCAGTTCCAATTTCCAAGTAACACAAAATACCATATGTTGGACTGTCATCAACTTTTGTCAGTGGCCGTCACTAATTCAAACCACCGTCTCAGGGCATCACTCAATGTATCTAGTGCAGCATTGATGTTTTTAGTCTCATTTCACATCCAAATAGGATATATGACAAAGACATGACACAAACTACCACATGTGGGGCTGTCATCAACTCTTATCAGCAGCCGTTACCAATTCAAACCACTGCCTAAGGGCATCACTAAGTGTCTCTGGTAGTGCGTTGATGTTCCGGAGGATGATGTAGAAGGGGAATGGGAAATGTTCCATGTACGACTGGATCTCCGGCATCGCACCGGCCTGCTTGAAAATCGGCACACGGATGTCTAGGATGGAATCCTGAAAGAGACAAAATGGAGATAATATTCAATTTTCACTGCAAAATAATTCAAAGAGGTGCTAAAATTTTGTTCTTCACTGATAACATATCAGCCCTAGATTCTCTACCACAAACATGAGAAAGATAGTAGCATCTCACTGCCTTTTTCACTGTATATATTTCCTTCTGAGACAACCTTCTCCTCTCAGACATTTATTTTACTACCCCCTCTTTTGTCTGAAGGGTTAGGTTTCTGCTTATTTACCTTGTTTTCAGGGTTATCTATAACCACAAACATGAGGAAGATGTTAGCATCTCTCGCCGCCCTCACTGCCTTCTTCACTGTATCCATTCCCTCGAGGAACAATCCCCTCCCGTCAGACACGATCACCAGGAGCTGTGACGTCTCTGGGTGACCGGCTGAAGCGCCCCCTGGTGGTCGCATGGAACGAGCAGTCAGCATGGATGCTGAGGCATACTTCAAGAGCTGTAATGGGCATAGAAAAGAAATTGAAGGAGAAAGAAAAATGATAAAAAGCTGTTCAAAATTCACTGAAAGTCTTAGCGGGAAGTTCAATTTGCAACTGGCTTGTGTTCAATTGCAACTTTCCAGCAACGTCCTAAGTGCATATTACATCACTCACAATATAGACATATTACATACAGTTCAGCAAGGAAGAGAACACTCTTCAAAGGCAAATTGAAGTACTTAACATATATTTGTGTTTTCTACTCGTTGCTCTAAAAATACATAACGCTATATTGTCAGAACTTTCACTTTCTAGGGACTTGTTTGTAATGCACAGAGTGCTTAGAAACACTTTGTATTAAGTGCAATATAAGTGTTGTGTATTATCGTCACTAAGAGTCGTGTAGTTATGACCGTTAAGAGGAAACTAAGAGTTCTTACCTGAGCTATCTTCGTCTTCTTTTGAGCAAACGTGAACTGTCTGAGAACGCTTGATCCTGATTGGTCAGAGAACTGTTCATGGAATGGATGAAGTAGCTTCACAGATTCGCCAAAACTAAATTGAAAAGGATAAAAAATGAAATGGATAATAAGGAAGTTTGAGAAAGGCATATCAACATGTCGATCTAAATTCATCATTTGTTTTTTTCTGATATTGATGGTCTAACTCAAAAGGGACATGCGTTGAATACAACCACAGGATGTAATCAGGTGAACATTTAGTTCACTACTGAAATGCACGCGACATTGAACCAAGAAAAGAAACATTATGCGAAGTTATTTCACACCCATTAGACATGCACTTACTAATCTAGCATTTTTATTATGACACAATTGAGAATTGTTATTCTTGGTTGAAACAAACATCTAATCTATAGAGACTAGAACGTCAATCACACCGCATACCTTATACAGTGGGTTATAGCAAGCATAATTGCCTCTTTTTATTGAAACCATAATATATAAGATCCCTTTATAATGAGGTTCAACTGTACATTGTATATTGATCAATAGCAGGGATCAAAGTAAGTGAAATTGGGAGAGATGCATACCTGCAGACAGCAAGCTGACCAGCTTCAAGCCATGTGAGGGCATTGCTGATGACTGCAAGAGACTCAAAGGCAAGCTGAAGAGAATGAGATGTAAAGAGACATAGGAACGCTTGATGTTACAACTTAGAACAAAATTTCTGAAATCAAAATAAACTACTGCTACATGACACCACAGTCTCCATCCTCATCATCATCATCATCATCCCCACCACCACCATCATCACCATCACAATCGCCATCATCATCATTATCACTGTCTACATCTTCATCATCATTGCCAACATCACCATCACCATAAACAACATGACTATCATTGTCACCACAAACACCCCTCTCCATTATCATCGTCATCATTGCAATCATCATCATCATCATCATCATCATCATCATCATCATCATCATCATCATCATCATCATCATCATCATCATCATCATCATCATCACCATCAACATGATTGTCATTGTTGATGTCACTATCTCACTATCATCATCATCATCATAATCATCATCAATCATCATTATAATCATCATCATGACCAGCATCACCATCACGGCTACCAACATGACCACAACAGCCATATCCACCATCTCTACTACCCTTAACAATACTCACATCGCAACTGCCAATAAGACCACCGTCAACACAACAAAGACTACCATCAACCATAATCCCAACCCCATCGCCATCATCACAGCCACTCCTATTATCCTTCTCTTACCCTCTTGGATCTATTATCAGCCATACTGGATGAGTCATCTACAGCAAGCATGATCTGATATTGTCTCTTGCTCGGCTTAGTTCTCCTCAACCAGATCTTATCTTTACGGAACCCGCTGGCGATGTACGGTATCAC
>BQKZ01013976.1:0-10577 GCA_036244855.1 Temnopleurus reevesii | reverse complement strand
TTCATTACAATGTTCTGCCCTAGGATTTATTTGACTAACCCATATAACATTGCACTTTGTAGGTTGTGAGTATACACTTTTCGTTCATTGCACCATGTTAAAAAGTTACTTCAGGTTTTTATTTCATTTCATACTCTAATTTGATGCTTTTGTGTGATCCGTCAGCGTCTCATGTATATTTCTTCCTCCCTTTATCTCCCTCTCTATCTCTATGTATTTATCCATCACTTCCTCTGCCCCTATCCCCCCCCCCCTCTCTCTCTCTCTCTCTCGCTCTCTCTCTCTTTCTTTCTATCTCTCTCCCTCCCTCCCTCTGTCGATGTTTATACCATTCAATTGATGAAGCGACACGGCATAAACCAACGTCAAATCAGGGTCTGTAACTGCGTGAAGACATTTTATTAATAAAACCCGACAGAAGGCAATAAGATGTCACTGCCGAATAAGGCGCCAAAACCTTCTTATCCATTATATTGTATTACTCGCTTCGGAAAACACAGTCTGTAAAAAGGCCCGATGAGCCAAATTGATCAAATCTTGTAGATTTCGATGCCTGACGGTAGAGTTAAGCTTGGCGTAAAATTGAAAGTAGATACAGCATAAGAAGAGCGAATTATTCTATCGAGGGTTCACAGTATAGAAAAATTATGCAGGTGCTCATGGTGCAAATGCACTACTGAAATCATTATGGGGTGCCGCCATAAAGTTGCCACCTTTTGTAATTTGTACTTGGTTGGCATGCGCTAATCAAAGTCATTGTTTCACAGAAGTAACATAATAACATTATAACAGTTGAAAATTAATTACATATAATAACAATATAATAATATACAGTAGCAGAGTTTGAGGTAATGGTGGTTCCACCGATAGTTTCTTGTGTTGAGCTTTAGTCTAATGTCCGCCAAAAATACGGACTGTAGCACACCTGTGATTTCATAGTATAGTTTATGGTTTTAATAATTGTGGGGGTGATTGTGACACTTTACAGACACTCTTCGAAAAGGGTTGCAAACGTAAACTTTTTGTTCACATATTATGATGGAGGCCTTCTTAAAGCTAATGTTTGAGTTCAGAGAGTTTATTTAGTCCTATGGAGGACCTAAAAATTCAATGTTTCGTAGTAGCCATTAAGAAACTTTGAGATATGATTTAAGGGGTTAAAATGCAACGAAAGTAGTACCATGATGTAGTGGTGTAGTTGTTCCGACCTTTGCCATTCAACCAAAAGGTTACGGTTCGAATCCCACCATGCCATTGATTTAAATCATCAAGAAGTTAGCTTATTTCTGCAGCTGTACTCTTTCCGGTGATGTTTTAGGGAGGGTCGGATGTTACCTTTGAGGTCATGTTAGCATTGGGTGCCTTTACTCCAGGTGATAAGGCGATGTTTACAGTTTGTATATGCTTGGATTCTCGAATCTATAAAACCGGGGTAATAATATCCCTATGGTCCTGCAGGGTCCGATTCGAGAACAGCTTATAAATATGAAATAACCACCTCGGGTAAATAAGACGAATCATCAAATTCATTCTGATCATCGGAAATTCAGAACCTGTATGAATGGCTCCCTTTTCTAACCGTGAACAACATTAGAATAAAGAAGTATGTTGTATGTACGCTGCACATATTTCGGAACCCAGAGCCATATAGGGGAATTAATCGATTCAATGTCCCATCCCCGATGAACCGTGTTTTAACTAAAGGCTGACACAGATTTGCCGACAAGCGAAATGGGGTAGCCATGGTTGTGACAACATTTATTTGAAATGCCCCGACAAACATGACAAATGTACCCAAAACAGGTACGAAACTCCCTGAGGCATAAATCCACATGATGGTGAATGCATTTGATCGCAATTCGTGCCACTGAGTATACCCATGGAACTCACAAGTTGATGGTTCTTTATGTTGGAAATGTTTTGATTTCTAAAAGAAAGTTCTCTAAAATAAAAGTGCACCGATACATTATTGCCGTACGCCATGTATTGAATTCTGCGGACTCAACAATCACGAGCCGGTTCCGATTTGAATGACATTATAAAGGAGCATTAGTGACTCCCTTTCCTAACCATGTACAACATTAGAATATCGAGGTATGCTGTATGTATGCTGCACATACTTCGGAACAATGTGTGATCTGGGGGAAATAATCGATTCAAAGTTCCATCCCCGATGAACCGTGTTTAAACAAAAGCCTGACACAGATTTGCCGACAAGCGAAGGGTGGTAGCCATGGTGTGTGTGACAACATTTATTTAAAATGCCCCGACAAATGTACCCATAACAGGTACGACACTCCCTGAGGCATAAGTCCACATGGTGGTTGCATTTGATCGTGATTCGTGCCACTGAGTATAGCCATAAAATTCACAAGTTGGTGTGTTTTTATGTTGGAAATGTTTTGACTTCTTAAAGACAAGCTCTCTGAGATAAAAGTGCAGTGACACATTACTGCTCCTTTGGACCAATAAAAGGATCTAAACATGCGTCGCGAAAATGTGTGAAAAGCGTGAGCTTGTAGAGGGGCTCTATTTCGTTCACCTTCCCACATACTGGAGCCTCTTTTTCCATGGTCCCTGCGTTCAAGGATCTCGTTTTGTCAAATTGATGTATCGAAAGCTATAATCGAGAAATGTAATGACTTTTGGGGCACTTTACAAATGTTTATGAAACATTTACGAGTCTATTTTTCAAGTAGTGTAAGTAAAGCATCTCCATCAGATATATTTTTTGGAATTCTGACAATACATACACAATTGATACAAGCACTGCAAGCATAATGGATGGAGTAATTGGACGAAATACACAACTTTAAACCATTTACGATAACTTATTGATCATGAAGGAAAATAGCTTTCCTGCTCATTCAATGAACCAGTGCAACACCTGTTCGATCCTTCTCCGCAGAATGAGAGGGAAGGGGTTTGTTTGCATGCATTTCGCTATTGGCTTTGTGAATGCTTCAATATAAATAGTTTACTTTGTCCAATTCAACTTATACCTTCCGCTCAAGTGAAGGCAATATTACTAGCAACTCATGAACAGTTCTGAAGCAGATGATTGCTTTTTTAACCTCAGTCTCAAATTGCTAAGAATTCATTATGCTCAAATCACCCAAGTCTTATTCGAAAGTCGATATAATATGCGTCGACCTCAATCTTCATCGCGTGGAAAAGCTGTAACCATGGAATAAAGAGAAGTGATTTCGTAGAAAATCCAGCATTAAAACACAACATGGTACTGTTACTCGATATCATGAGATGCAATATGTGGTCACATTGTAGTCTGGCCGAATCTGCGGCGTCTTCTACAAATAGCTTAGAGTCTGAAGGCCGACTCACACCTTTCCGTTTTTAGCCTGCAAAACCATTCCCGTCAAATATATTTGTGGAATTCTGATGATAGATAAATACACTGTGACCAGAAGGGATAAGGAAACTGGACAAAGTATTTAACTCCATTCAAGCGTATCTCTCTGAACACATAGTAAATTAGCTTCCCGCCCATTCGCCAAACAGGTACAGCACCTGTTTGACCCTTCTCCGCAGAATAAAAGGGAAGGAATTTGTTTTATGTGTGCATGTAGGTATTATGAATGCCTAAATGGAAGTCTTTTATTTTGTCCAATTTTTGTTTCCCCTTGCACTTACAGTGAATACAATAAACTAACAACTCATGGAGAGTTCTGAAGCAGATGATTGCCTTTTTGAACCACAATCTCAAATTGCTAAGAATTCATTAAGCTCAAATCACCCAAGTCTTATTCGAAAGTAAATATAATATGCGTCAACCTCAAACTTCATTGCGAGGAAAAGCTGTAACGACGGAGGCTAGAGAATGAATTTCGTAGAAAATCCAGCTTTAAAACACAACATATTACGGTTAACCGATATCATGAGATGCAATATGTGGTCACTTCGTAGTCTGGCCGAGGTTGGCTTACACATTTTCGTTTGTTTAGCCTGATAATAAAATGCTTCCCGAACTCACAGTGTAAGCTAATCAGTCGGTGGGCTGACGTTCGGATTGCACGCGTGGAGCGTAGGGCGAATCACAGTCCATCGTTGATCTGCGTATTTGTATTTCGAGGGAGCCTTTTTTTTAGTTTTCAATACAGTTAAGCCAAAGCAGGTTTAGAAAAGCAACGTTGTGTATCGGCTTTAAGGGCTCGATCACACCTTTGCGTTGATAACCGATGTCTTTCCAGCATTTCTGACATCTGGCACACGCATTTTTTTCTTTAAATTTACGAAATACGCTTCAACGTCGATTACTCGCCGTCCATCAGTAAGTATGTTTGCGTTTACGCTGCGTCGTCCATCAGTGTGTTTGCCTTCACGTCCAAATGTCTTGAATACTGGACAGACATTTGACTCGTAACGAAAAGTTGAGATTGTCCGCACAACATCCTTTCGTTTATCTAAAATATGCTCCCTATTAGCAGGAACGCAGAAATAAGACGCTCGACTGACGTCAAAGGAGTAGCGCTGGCGGTCGATGTACCTCATGGAAAAATGGAAGACCACACACTAAGAAATTAGGGTACAACTTTGCACCCCTAGGGTTACAATCCCATATAACACCGGGTGAACCCTATAGGGTACAAGTTTGAACCCTTAATGCGAGGTGCAATTTTGTACCCCAACCAAGGGTACAAGTTTGTACCCTATTGGAACACATTTGTACCCCAGGGATGCAAAATTGTACCATTAGGGTACAAAATGAGATCTTTGGCGTTTGGAAAAAAAGGAAAGGAAAGGATGTAGTTTAGAGGCGTGTATCATTCAATTCTGAATATTTACGCCAGAAGAAGAAGAGAGAAAAAGGTTGCCATCTTAACGTCTCCACCCAAAAGACGGTATGCGACCTGGTTTCGAACCCACAGGCAGAAACGAACCCAAGTTTACATGACTGTCCCGAACAGACGGTTTCAGGCGCACGCCACGGCGCCTCAGTAAATATCGACCCTCGATATCGACCCTCGATACCGACCCTCTTTGCGGCGTGAAATCGTGCCACCTGATTGGTTAGCCACTGTCGCCTCGCTCGCTCGCCATTGGTTAAGACGTGTTGTTTTTCTAGTCTGCTATTTATACACTTTATTCAAAACATCGATGTATCAATGTTTTTTTTTCTTCTTCCGAATCTTGTAAGGATCAACGGAATAAAAAAACATAGTAATAAATTAAATCTATTACGTATAAAATAGAGTTCCTAAAGGTAAAATAAGAACAAAATCAACATTCATTTCCGATCACGTATAGAGAGTGGCCGGGGTCTGCATTCTGCACTAGTTTCAAATCGGGAGGGTACAACGTTGTACCCTTCGTACCAGCTTTCATCACATGGGATTAATTTTGAACCTCATAGGGTATAATGAGGATGCCGGCGGGATGCAGGGGTTCAAATTAGTGATTTTGCGTGATTTTGGACCCTAACTGTACCCTAATTTCTTAGTGTGCAACTTCCATTGATAAGCAAACTAATTGAGTGTAATCCTCCGTATTTTTTTAATTGTAAATGTTTTTTTTTTTAATTAATTTGAAACAAACTATATTCAATTCGATTGACGCGTCAGCTAATCATATTTCCTCCCGATTTTTTACGTGGACGTATAGCGTCTTTCAAATTCCATAAACGCAAAGATGTAAAGTAGGTTAACCATCCACCTGCATGTTAAACTATAACGGGTGCGCTTTACTACCACTGGAAGAAGCGCGAATTCGAAATCTAAGAATTCAATTCGATTTTAAAAGTGAAAGCGATGTCCAATTTGAAGTGGTGTTGATTTATTCCCCGGAGGTATGCGGTCGTGTCCAGAATGGAATACTCGCACTGATTGTACCACTAGTTACTCCCTGGTCCCGTTTACACTTAATATTTATAATGGTTTTAAGCTGGTGTACCGAATCGAGTTCTTTCGTGTGTTTGCACCAAAAAATATGTTCTTATTTCTTTTTAAAGGAAATACTTAGAACAGAAATCTATATAAATCCTTCCTGTTGGGTATCAAAACGGGTATGGCGTCGTAGGTACCTTGCCTCTCAACTTTGCAGCGATAGGTTCCGGTAAATTCGACACGCCATTGTTGGCTACTGTTTTGAGTTAAATTCTATATTTGATATGAAAAGATGTTTGTTCTCGACTAGCTAGAGGTCGACTTTATCGGCAATGGATGCTCACTGAAATAAGTGGGTGTTAGAGCAATTATTATATCTCGTTGGAGCAATATTGAGGCAGGAATTCACTTAACGGTGTGTGTAATATGAGTTTGGTGTGAACAATACATGGTATGAATTACGCATATTTGATCAATAAAAATAATAAATGAATATAGTTCATTACTACCACATAGATATGCACGTGCGCACATACTCGCACTGATTGTATTACTAGTTACTCCAAGGCCCCGTTTACACTTCGGAAATATCATGGTGTTAATCTGATAGCAATTCAGTGTTAATAGTCTACAATCATATAGCTAGAAAATCACCCTGAGAGAAAAAAAAAAGCAAAAACAAAATTGTGGAAAAGTTTATGTCAATTCGGTACGTGTAAACATATGCAACCACATAAGAAATTTAAACAACAATGGTGCAGAATCATACAAATTCCAATATTCCACTTATAGTGTATTTAATTGAGTTTTTATTATGATATGCACGCATAGTGAATATTAACGTTGTTCATATTTGGTATTGCCTGTTCAAACTCTCGCCTTTTAATCAGAGGATCACGATTCGAAACCCATCCAGGGGGTAAGTTTCATTCAGTAGGAAATTCCTCCACATTGTATTTCACTCAACCCAGGCATGCCAGGTGATTTACGAAGGCGATCCAAGTGAACGGGTGAGGCGGAATTCATTCCTTACAAAAAATGCATTTGCGCCTACCTGGCAGTTTTGTTATGACAGGGTAATTATATATGCGCAATTTACTATCTTTTAACTAAAATTGCACAAATAAATGTTCGATTTTATTCATCAATAACATATGAACAACATTATTGGAGTTGAAACAATATTGTTCAGTTCACACACAAGGAGAAAAGAAACACGCACGCACATTGTGCGAACTCCTGGAACGCTATAACCAATGCATACCTACACAAGCACACAAGTTCACACAAGCGTACACAACCCTAAACACTATCATTCGCACACACAGTATTGCAATATGTAATATCTATATCCGCTTTGTGGTTGGGTAGGGGTTTTATCAAGACAATGCGGTTAATTTCTTTTCTCGAAGAGTCGGGGGGGGGGGGGGGGTAGGGCCTCGTTAACGGTCCGATTGAATGTCACCTGTTGTACAGATGATTCTTTTAAGCAGGGGAAAATGTAGGAAATTCAAGCAGATGATAATTCAATTTATGTTAATCTTTTTTTTTCAGCTAAAAGCATTAAAATCACAAGAAAGTCTCACTTCACCAAATATTTTGTTATGATTCATCCACTTCTTCCTGTGAAGAACCCGTCCAACTCTAACATATTGACAGTCGTTAAAAAAACATGAAAAAAAACCCAAACAAACAACCCCCTCAACTACAAATTTGGCACAAATATATACAGAATGGCGACAGCACTGGGTTTCCTTGAGGTTTTCAAAAAAGTAGATGCATTTTCATTTCTTGCAATGCCGTTTATCGGAAGAGTGATGCATTGAGGTTTCTATTTGCATTTTGGTCAAACTTATTCAATACTTCCCTTTTCGGTTATTGACCCTCATACGAGAGTTTGGACATTAGCATAGACCCGTCGTTTCCTTCATTGTAAGCAAAATAGATAACGCTATTGTATGTATGGGGTATTAAGCACCTTACACTAAAAACTCCCATTAACAATAGAAACACAAACTAAACTTCCTTCCATTGTATTATATAATGTGGAAATGTCGAACATATTCGCACCTGGTCACTGAAAAAGCATAGCATTTATTATAGTCTCTTTGTGACTTCGAAGCTATCGCGATCTAAGGCTTGGATAAAGTTGCTCACTATGTCCATTCCTTTTAGCATGTTTAGTGCCATCTGTTCACAATGTTTAAGTGGTGGTAGTTCACCACTTACAGGTGCTGCTTTTCAGTGAACTTTCCCCATTCTCATCCTATCTCGTGCTTCTGGTGTTCTTTAAGATGGCATTAATTCATGGCATTTTTCAGATTAGTTTCAATAGTCGAAGTGTATTGTATCTTTTATTTTAGTATATGTATTCGTTTTATCCATACGTTGTAGTATTATGTGGAGGATGAAAATAAACTTCGTATTGAATTGAGTTGCAGGCAACATGAAGCTTTTACGAAGGCTTGAGTGAAGTTGTTTTCTTTGTCCAATTCCTGCCCCTCTTCTGCTTATAGTGATTATAGTGCCAATTAAAGATATTCGTTGAACTTTAAATGGTTCAATTTTCTTGGACTACCGTAAAACGATACCATATACACCGTCAACCACTATTCTCTTTATTGGCAATGAATGGAATGAGTGTCAGGGGAATTGGTTGCCAAGAATCTAAAAGGGTAAGAGGTCGTCTTTAAGACATGTCCTACTTCTGAAACGACCCGTAGTTTGCAAATGGATAGATACATTTCCTCCTTAAGGGTTGGTTTGAATGAATATTTGAATTCAATGGATTACAACGTATTTCTCATTGGTATAGAATCAGTACAATATTTAATCAATTGGCCACTGGAACCGGGAAGTCTCTACGCAGAGTATATTACATATTTCAGTAGTCGATGAGATAAGTGATGAATACATACACTTCAGTGCCAGATTAGATAACGGACTTAGCGGTTTGGAAGCAAATTAAAGGTGTTATTTTGGTTGAAATTTGATACTTGGGGCGAAACTCGCTGCATTCGACTTACATGTATAATTTACACTTGGTAAAAAGAAACGGATAAAAATGATTGCATCTATTGATAGATGCTTCTAACACTTTTTGAAAAAAAAGTAAAACAAAACATAACAATTAATATTTCAAATAATTTTATTACATTTTAAAAGTGCAAAATAGAAAAGAAGATATCTACTACCCGGTGTCAGAAGTAAAATAAAAGTTGACGTGCGTGTGTGCGTATGTTTTATTGGGTGAGATGTAAGGGAAATTTAGATAGTGCTTTCACATCTAACTCAGATCAATTTCAGTAGAAAGAGCTACATATTTCACAGAACAGTCACTGCGCATGTGCGCGTGCATTTGTTTGTCTGTTTGTATGTACGCGAAAGGTATAAAATCGAATAAGATTCCATGGGATTTCTCAGAGCACTTAGATAAACGTCCGAAAAACAATGAAGTACTAGATCAAGCGTTTGTAAAAGTTGGTGATATCGGGGTCGCTTTGTGCCGGTGTACTAACTGACTGGAAAGGCGCTATATAAATCCGCATTGTTATCATTATTAACGTTTTAAGTCACACAGTGCAGATCACATGTGAAACACATTCCCTGATCACAAAATTATTCAGGGTGGACGCTTGGATGATAAAACATTGCAAGTATCTTCATTTTGTATTTATACTCATTACAAGCACATATCGAATTTTATACATGATGGACATGCGTAAGCTACAAACACCAACATGTTGCCAAGCAAGAAGGCTCGTATTTTTTATCCTTCAAACACGAACTGTTTTGGGTTAAGAACAATCTGTTACTGGGTCAAGTAGCATACAAGCATCGTCACGTTGACAGAAAATTTTCCATTCCTTCAGGCATTTGACACAAAATATGGTGACTATAGCCGCCATCTTTAACTGTCGTGAAGCATGATGCGGCGAGCTCACGCTTGATTTAGCCGCAACTCTTGGATTATCAGGCGTTTAATCGCCTTTCTGAGCCGAAACATGTCAAGGTCCCAATACTTCAAAAAGATGTCACACAAGACGTTCTGAAGATGCCTATCTTTCAAGATGTTCGTGTTAAAGTGCTGCTTTATATCTCCAAATGTGCCTAGTGTCAGGATTCAGGAGGAGCCGTCAAAAAGGTAATTACATACAACTTGATCGCATGAGTTGATTTGACAACCTGGATGGTATCTTCAAAAAGCTGACTCGTCTCTAAACAATGCACTATTTTGCCAACTTCGCCCAGGGTAGCCGGTTTAACTTGACCATTGATGCCCAAGCATCCGTTTGAAATGTCATACGCCAAGTTATGTAGTGCCACGAACTCTAGCCATGTGGAAAACTCCTTCATTCTATCTTTCAAATCGATGGAGTTCCGGGCAGCGCAAACAGACATTCTATTTGCTGTAATTCAGTCACTGAGAGCGCGCTGTTTGTGCTCCCGGCCACGTGGTATTTTTACAACTCGCGGAGGTAAATAGTGGTTTTATTGGTTAAAGGGCCGTGGGGTATTCGTCGTGCTCGATCAAACAGGGCGTCATTTCGAATTTGTGTGTAGGTAACCTAATGCTTCATGTATTTGGAAGCGCCGTGGTGTAGTGGTTCTGACTCTTGCCTTTTAACCAGAGGGTCGTAGATTCTAATCCCACCTATGACGTAGATTTCCTTCAACAAGAAATTCATTCCCACCGTGCTGCACTCAACCCAGGTGAGGTGATTGGGTACCTGGCAG
>BQKZ01013974.1:0-10610 GCA_036244855.1 Temnopleurus reevesii | reverse complement strand
TGGTAATACTTAAGCAAAAGAGGGGTTCGAATAGTTATCTCTGCTCGGTTAACACAAGACAATGGACATCAGGAAAAAATCACCAAAAATGTGGTAGAGTAAAACCAATCGCTACTTTATTTAAACATCTTTATTCAAACATAAACGACTACTAACCTTTGCCTACTTCAACATTAAAAGATTGAAAGCATGTGCACACTATTTTGATATTACAAGTTTACCTGGTTCTGGACAAGATATATCCGGTCCGTTCCAAAGACCTTGTCCTTGGCACTGAATGGTGAAACTATCGTCATTGGCGTCACATGTAACAGTTACTGCGTTCCCAAATGGGTAATTGAGACGAAGATCACTGATTGTAGAGTGTTGTGGAATGTAAGGCATACTACATTGTGGTTGTCCTGGAATAATAATACAAAAACGAGAAAGAAGAACGAATGATCAGGGAAAAAGAAGATGAATACGAGAAATAGATAAAGAAACAATAATTAAGAATAATAAAGAATAAAACAAGTAGAACTTTTGTGATAGACAAGTACTTTATTTCGAAGGTGAAAAGTGTTACTATATTCTGTTTTGCTAACAGACGGGATGATTTTGTTACCAACCTCAGATCAAATATTCTCAAAGTACAAATATAAATAAGTGTTGGTACTTAAAACCTTCTTTGGTTTCTCACGAGAAAGAATTGATTAACTCAGATCAATTTGTATCACCCTTGTTTGTACCCAAAAACTTGCAAGGTAGTCTTGTGTTTATTTACAGTAGTGACACAATTTTACTCCCTTCATCTTTTTTCGAAGTATGTTTTCTATATATTTTTAAAAGGATATTATTTCAAATTCATACATTCAATAGATGTGACATAGAATAGGGGGCAACGCTCGTAATATGAATCGTTCATCATAATTGCAGGATTTTTAAATTCATCACGGAGCATTGAATTTGTTGATTAATTTCAAAATTAATTTAGGTTTACCTGGTCTTGGGCAGGTCACGTCATCTGGGCCACTCCATTGGCCTCTGTCATGGCATTGGATATTGAAGCTTTGACCATTATCATCACAAGTAATTGTCACTGTGTCACCAAACTGGTATTTCAGACGCACAATGTCTATCGAGGAATACGGTATGTATGGAGCTACACACACTGTGTTGCCGTGAGCTGGGGAAAAATATTAGTAGGATGTTTTAGCATTACACTGAGACAGGTATTTGATTTCTACAAACGTTTTGGCTAAGGCTTAAAAAGGGGCGTACTACAAATGAAAATACATGATGGAAACCTTAACAGTAATCGAATAGCAAAAAGTAATTTCAATAATTTTTTCACCATTTTGGACATTGCAATTATGCTTAATTTTTTTGGCGAAAAAAAGACGCAAGATGAATAAATAGATGTTTGGGCAGGAATGCAAATCATTTTTTAACTGTGAGTTTTACCAGCCGCATTCCAGAGTGAAAAAAATGTAAATATCTCACCTTCTTCGGGTGCTGGACAAACCACGTCTGGTCCGCTCCAAAGGCCTTTGTTGTGACATTGAATGGTGTAGCTGTCATCACTAGCATCACACGTTACATTCACTCTGTCACCAAACTGGTAGTTTAGACGAACGCTTGCTATAGTTGAATGTTGAGGAATATTAGGGGCACTGCAATTCAGGTGACCTAAAAGTAAAATTAAAAAAAGCAAATTAAAGGTATCAAAGAAAGCATATTATTGCTAGATGAAAACATAGACCTACTCACGTTAAGCCTTATTTCATCCAATATTGATATGCATTATGTTTAATATTATTCACATGTTACAGTTTTAAAGCTTTAGGTCATCCAAGGTTTTGGTCTGCTTTTGAAAATATGGAATTACAATGTTTCTTTTTTGATGAGCGTTCTGCCAGTAAACCGATTGAAGTTTCATTTTCAATTTGATGTCTCAAGAGTTATTTGCTTCTGCAAATATTCATAAACAAATAATTTATCGAATAATCTTTTTATTCTTCATACTAGATCGTCATATGATTGTCAATTCAAGAATAGCGGAAGTATAATTCTGGCTTAGTTTCTGTTCCTGTACTTTATATTTTGATACGTTTACCAACTCATTTTCAACTCATTTATTTAATTTGTTAACCACTCATGTAGCGTACACTGAGTCTATTTCGTGTTATACTGTTATAATATAACTATAGAATTGATAATGATAATAGAGATCATGTATAATACACTTCAAACGATTTTTTAAAGAAACATTTACTACTGGTATGTCTTTGAGATGCATAATTATTTTCCATAATTTTATATTCGTAGTGCCTCCTGCCTTCTCTTAAACACCCTCTTATAACTCACAAACGCATTCTGTATATATATCTCTCTCTCTTCTAAAGTTACCCAACTCTCTTAGCTGTCTTATCCTCTTCCAATCCAAGTTTCTACATCTGTGGCCTCCTATTAATCCTAGAAACACCGTTTCCTTGTATTTCCCCCTTAGTTTCAATATCTTCAGCAGTGTTATGGTATTCTGCCACAGAACATAAACCATATTATCTTTCTTACTACTGTAGTCAATGAGCTGCGCTAAAAAAAATCAACTTTAGTGATTGTATTATATTGGAAGAGATTGGATCGATTGGCCGGTTTGCCACTTGTTTCAAATGCATGCATGCTTCGTGCCAACAAACGTGGTAATGTGATATTCATTACACATGTAATTGATATCAATTAAACCAGTTTGCATACACTATTATTTGCTATGTCTGTTATTTATTGTCAATCTTCCAAGTGGTCAGAAACAGTGTGGACATCTCAAGGACAAATATAATTTACGTTTGATAGTACACCATTCCTGAACGTCATAATTATCAAGGTCCATTATCAGATAGTCCCATATTAAGTGTAATTCTCCTTATGGTATATAGTTCACAGAATCTGAACGTACGTGACGCCTTTTCCACTCAATAGGGTATATCACTTGGGAAGGCTAACCAGTTAAATGTGCCAGTATCGGCTGTGACGGATGTGTCTATATCAGGGAAACAATTTCTTTCATCAAGTTAATTGTCAGGGAAATTGATAATAATAATAACTTTCAGGGTATGGGACACATTAAGGGGACATGAACGCTTTAATACTCATTAAAATAAGAACGCTAAAAAAGCATTACATTATTAATAATATACAGGGTTTTATTTTGGATATCAAACTTTCCAATGAATCTTATTCATCTCATTGTGTAATAAACGACCCCTTACCATAAAATCAAGTTACTTTAAAAATAAAAAGAAGAAAATAAGTGACTTAAAATATCAATGTACGCTAAATCTGCTTTTTCCTGAAGAATACTTACACCCGCTTAAGTTAAACAAATACCTTTAATTAGATTGTTAAGAATAAACAATATTAAATGTGCGCAGAAAATGTTTGCGGAGAAAAAGTAAGAAAATAAAAGGAATACAAATATGATGAAATAGCACAAGCCATGTAATTTGAATATACATATGAAATAAATAATTTGTAGTTAGAAGTAGTAAGTATTCATACATTATTCTTTTAAAAATAGTGTTTCTCCATTAAAAAAAAATGACAAAGTAAAAGCGAAAAAAAAGATAACGGAAAGTCGTCCATGCCGATTAAGGTTATTTTTAACCAATCGCTACAGAATGCTGATAAAAAAAATTCCCTAACTCGCTAATGGCAAGGAACTTATCATTAAAGGAAATGTAGTCAACATTATATTTTATCAATATTTTCATTATAAATAATTTAAGTTTGTTGCCAAATATATGAGCAGAACATGTAAACATTGTTGGGATATGGTTCTATATAACCACATATTTAGCTAATTATATTAAAACAGGAAATAAATCACGAATAGTTAAAGCTTGATGATTTTAACAAACATTTTCTAGAATTTAACTCAAGATAAATTTGCGACATGTATATTTTTTCACAAATTGCCGTTCTGACTCTTAAACAATCATTTAGGTGACTGGGGCTTTGAAAGAGCTGACATTATTGTTCCAACGGACATGGTCTATACAATTACCTAATTAGCAAGAACAGTCGATTATGAAACACCATACACACATGCATTAAAATGTCCGGTATACATGAGTAGGCCTGCATATTTTGAGACAATATAATTCCCTATTTTTCAAATTGGAATACATGAACAGACCTTTTCTGTGGAATGTTTTGAAATAGCGTTGAAGTTTTTCAAAGCATTTCACACATACGAAAAGGTGAATAATATGCCAATTTGAAAGAAATGTCATTCTTAAATGTTTTACAAATTTGCTCAGCTTCATAAACATGTAACAATGCACATATCCTGCTTATATATAATGTCCAATTATCAAGTTAACAATCAAAAGAGTCATGCTTAGAGTTCAAACTGGTTTTTCATAGACTTCGTAGCTATGTTCGCCATTTTGTTTGAGGTAAGGTTCAACGTAAAGGGCCTGGTCTCCTACGACGTAGTTCGCATAACCGTCTGGTACATCGGGTAGGGGTCCCCGCTCTCCATTTTCGCCCAGGATGTGCTTGGAAGATGTTGAAGAAGGAAAAGCACTCCGGCTGAATAAAAAAATATTACAATAAATTAATACACATTTACACAAATAAATACAACCCTTATAGGTAAAGATTAGAAATGGCCTGATTACAGAAATTGACAAATTGACGTGTTTACAAATTGCTTTAGATTGATAGATATAAGTTTGCACAAAGTTAGGACAAAGTTTTCGAAAGTACTCTGACTTATTTAGTTTTGTCATTATTCATACAGAGTACTAGATGAATGTATCATCGACCAACACAGGCAGAAGTTAACAGAGAATCCGGTGGTATTTTTGTGTTGAGACGCCATTTTGCATCTGTGGCCTTGTGCTGTTGAAGAGAGCGACGGATCCCGTAATTTTTTAAATGATTAATCAATTTCCTGGTCGATTTTTTAAACCAAATAAACCTTGTACGTGCTCTGATTTGCTGTTTAAAAATAACTATAGTATGGTATTTTTTTTAGAATCCTGTAGCTCACAAAGTAATTCAATATCTAAAGTGGCATCTCTCCCCAAACTGATGTATACCTTTACGTACTCGAAATATACTACATTGTATGACACAGCGCATTGGTAAACATAACTTTAATTGCATCGACAGCAGTGGTGGATCCAGGAATTTGAAATAGGGGGCGCCATTGGCGAGGGAGCCGAGCGGCCGAACGGGGGAGGGTGTGGAAGGGGGTGTCGCCCCTCCCACGGTAGGGACTTTTGAAAAACGAATGTGATGTAATCGCATTTTAAGAGCACCTCCCAAGTAAATAAGCTTCATTTTACCGGGCGCATTTGTTACATCGCCTTTGTCAATTGCGCGCAGATGAACGTCCTGGCGCAGAGTATGATGCTCCTATCATACAAACTATATGTGGAGCCGTCTAATCTTGAAGGTAGAACAATTATAGGGGTGCGCGTCCCCTGCGCCCCGCCTGGATCCGCCACTGAATAACAACACAAACATACTCACTTTCTCATGAAAGTGAAAAACATTGCCACAGACATCAACACGAGGATGAAGAGGATTACAGCTGCCACAAGAAGACCTGTGATGAAAAAGTCTCGTCTGCCATTAGCATCCGGTGGCGCGATGATTTGACCTGCCAATAAGTGAATGGAATAAAATGATATTTAGTTCTTTACTGATTTCTGATATTCATACAGGGTGATTCATTTCACCAACTTGGTGGTGTTCCTTGAAATACAGCGCGGTACTTACAGCTTTACTGCGAAATCAAGGGGAATTATGCTTCATTATAGAGAGCTTAGGGACGACAGATAAAGCTAGAGCTAGGCGCTATATGAAAACGTATAATTCATTGAGGCTCTGATTGAAAACAATAAAACAATTTATACAAATGTATGAACGTACATGCAATATCCTTATATGCTTCATATTTTTTCATTCAATAAAATTAATTATATGAGTTTTAAAAAATACTATAGAAACAAATGATAATTTACATTTTTTATTCATCGTTTTTTCGGATTCAAAGTAAGGAAAACAAAACATTGGCGATGCAATAAATTAATGTGTTTTCATGTAATATATTTGTCTCCTGCTTTGCTTACACATGTGTGACCCTATTCATCAATAATTATTTTCTGGTATATATTTTATTTCTTGTGAAGAAAGTTCTTCGAAATGTATTACTGTGTTTGTGGGAGATTCCTAACCCGGCTTTATATCATGATACATTATTCATTCTCGGTTACAACAGTGCATCAAATGATATTATTAATGGTATCACCTATATGTAATTTTACTTCCGATGAGGCCATGATTCACGAAGCGTAATGTAATTGATTTGACAGTGTTGGGCATCTCTTCGGAAACAGGGAGGGAAGCGGTGAATCTCGGTTCGCACAACGGGATTTCATGGTTTTACCTGGTTGACCTGGTGAAGGGATGCGAATGCTTGTGCAGCGAATCATCATTCCGCGCCAAAGACCGTCTCCTTGACATTCCCATACGAACCAATCAGAATCGTCGTTACATGTAATGTTGACCTCGTCGCCGATCTTGTAGCGTGGCTTCACATTGTCAATCGATGCGACAGTAGGTGTAAATGGTGGACTGCATTCTGAAAACAAATATAGAAACGTTTGTCTACAGAAGTGGACTAGATTTTGTACAGAAGATTGTCAATAAATTAAAAAGAAATACAAAGGAAATAAGATAATCAATTAAAAAAAATAATGGTATAAACGACTGAGTATTTATCTTTTTTTTCAAATAGAAGGATGTGCAGAAAGAATCAGGGTTTGCAAGATTTACAACCTGGTAAGAAAAACAGTCTTATAAAGATTACTTTATACGAACACAGCATTTAAGTAAGCATAACATTTGAAAAGAGAATAAAACAAAGGTTCGAGTAACAAATAGAATAATGCTAAAGTTCAAACATAGAGAAACAGTGGAGTAAAACAAAAAAAAAATGAAATGAAATCACGTAAAAGTACTCTTAAAAATCTGCCCGTATTTCGTTGTGATCTATGATACACCAACCATTTCCAATGTGTGTATTTGGTGTGGCAACAGTTTTGTTAAATTTACAAAACAACATCTACAATAGCATTGTTTGCTTTAACTTTAGCAAAATTAAAGTGTAAAGTTGAATTATGAGGTTTTCTGGATGTTGTTTGTTAAAGATTAAGCGTTTAAACCTACCAACAGGGTTTGGACAAACTATGTTTTGACCGTTCCATATCCCATCAGTACATGTGAGAACGAACGAATCGGGGCCATGGTTGCATGTGACATTGATGACGTCACCGTTCTTGTATGCGAGACGAAGATTTGGTAGGTTAGAATCTGAAGGCAATGTGGGTGCATTGCAGAATGCCGGTTGATAAGGTACCAAAGGGGCTGCGAACAAAAAACAAATGTTGAATCCAAGTATGGTATGTACAATAGTGTTACAGTTACGCATGGAATGGATTACAGTTTAAACTGTGTGCTCAACTACCAAACAGAAAATTTTGACGCCGTCCAGATCTGTCTGGTTTGCGAAAGCGGCTGTCACTAAACCAGTTTCAAAAGCATGTTCGGAAGGCGAGTTGTGTCACATTCAATTTAACCGTCCGCAAATCAATTTCTGGTAACTATTTTATTGTAATGAAGACTCTCAATCTCGGAAGTTTGTCATTACACATATGACCCTTTTGCGACCACCGTTCAAATTAGACGTTAAACTATTTCCTATTAAACTGTTTTCCGTTTTTATAGTTAAACCCCACAGCAACACGAATGCACTGACAATCCTCAGTGATTCATTAAGAAGCATTGTCATGCCATTTTGTGACGGGTGAATATGATCGATTTGTAACATATGAAACCAGAAGAAAAAATTCAGCAATAAAGTTAAACTTACTGTGATTACAGCTGAATCGATCTCTTTATTTTTTATTTCATGCGATACATGCCTTATGAGAATTATGCTTAAAGTGTCATTAAATACATAATTTGTTTCAGATGGCTCACCAGGTTCTGGACAAGAAACGGCAGGTCCACTCCAATGCCCTTTGTTATGGCATTGAATGGTAAAATTAGCGTCACTTGCGTCACACAGTACCGTCACCCTCTCACCAAACTGGTACGTAAGTTGAACATCATCTATTGAGGAATGCCGGGGTATGTTTGGGGCGTCGCAGTTCAAATGACCTGAAACGACAAACCGGACATGGGTTGTAATTTTTCGATGAAACAAAAATATTTCTGTGAAATAAAAATCCAAACAATTTGTGTTATTCTGATTCCTTAAGTTTACACATATTATAGCACTGTACTTTTAGATACTATGGTAAACAACGAAGCAAGTGACTCATGTTGCAGATTTTTGTAGATACGAACAGGTTGGCATATGAGGTATTTAAAAAAAACTACGAATTTCAAGCACAATAATGCATTAGTTTAATTGTATTTAGCGTAGTTCGGAAATTAATATTTTTGTCAGTGTAATTACAATATTGTCAGGAATGTTCTTTTAACAGTATTAATCAAAATAGTACATGATTCCAGGACTTCATCTTCGTAAACAATTTGTCATGTTTGTGGCAAATGCGAATTTTGCAATATAAATTATATACTTGGGACTGAAATAATGGACAATACCAATCAAGAGCTCGTGTCATTTGGTACACGTATTAAGTTATAAAAACACACACACACAACTAACAGTCGACGAACTTGCAAGTGTATGTGGCCCTATAAAGAAATAAGAGACATATAGGAATAACATAACATGGAATATTAAATAATGAGTCTTGAGACGATTGCATTTTCATGAACAATTCGTTTTAATCAATAAAGACCTTATTAGATTTAATCATCATATCGATCAAATAAAAATAAAGCAAAGTATATGAAAAAAAAAGAAAAAAACATACGCACATACATATCTATATATTGTGAGACGATATAACGAATCAAATTTTAATTTCAAAACATAAAGTGTTTTCATAGTTCCTTAGATTGACTGAACAATATATTCTACATCGTATACTAAATGCATATACCATACCGAGAAGGATTTTTTTTCTTCTTCAGGGCTAAAATATCTGATCTGATACATGGGAATATACAAGATAAAACGTTTCAAGTACAGTAATAAGGCCTTTCAAGAAAAGGAGTTCATGACGATTATTTGCCAGATACCAAATAGGATTTGTAACACTACTCTCATGACATATGCTAAGATTTGTTAGGATGTATTGACTTTGCTACTTTTCTATACTACTGTTTCATAATAAGACATTCACCATTCATGTTCTATCTACAATATTGGGATAAGTAACTTACTCATTTTTTTGTTGAGTGAATCCTCTGTCAGGATCTGTCTAAAAACAGTTTTGAGTCTCGAAGCCCAAGGGATGTCGAACAACATCTAGATATTAACGCGTTCTATCTACGTCACATAACTAATAGTTTTACGATCCTGATTGACAGTTTGAGTTTTACTTGGAAAAAGGGTGCCGATTAATTTAAATATGCATATTTAGCAGAGGACCTATCATGTTAAAAAAAGCCTCAGCCGCTGACTTTCAATCTAACGACGAAGGATGATGCTCAACAATAAACAGGTGACACAACATTTTCGATGGCAAATTTATTAAAATAAATAATAGTAATATAAAATCTTACAACACATTATAATATATATCTTTCATGTTTGAAAACAATTAAAAGACCTGAGGTGACAAATCAAAATCTAGTACGCTTATTTTTTTTTTAACCATGAGCCTTCGGACATAAAAATATTATAAAGTGACCTTTGCAAAAAATAAAATGGGATTGGTTATTCGATGATTATCTTTCTCAAGCAGACATCAACACATTTTTTTTTCTTTGGAAGAAAATTCTCGAAGCGAATAATAATATGACATCGATGAAATTACCACATATCACATGCTTTCATATTGTTTTGGAGCCGAGCTAGAAGACTGTTGACAGCCATTTTGATTGGTTTTGCCGTATGTTCCACACGGCAAGAGACCATTGTCATGATTGTGGTTCCATGGTTTACATTCCTATCCATTGCATCATTTCGTTCAACAAAATCAAAGAATAACAATTTAGGATAGAGTTTGCAATTTATAATTGGGTCTTTCGATCAATTTTCTCGTGTTCAATTTTGAAAAAAAAGAGGGGATGATGGATGCCCGTTAGAAATACATGCATGTAGCTTCCTGGAATTTTTCGAAATTATGGGCGTCAAACGTGCATTAGCTTCCAAACCGCGATGTTGTGGGTTTTAATCTGCAACGATCAAACGGAGCCATGAGCAGATTCTTACATGTTCATTTTAAACGGTCTTCTAGATCTGGATCTAGAGCGAATCGATTGCCTAATGGGGCAGCTAAGACGAACCGCAATCATGGTTCCATCTGTGTGTGTGTGGGGGGGGGGGATGATTAGTGAGTATCTGCAGTTCAACGATCCAAGTATCATGATTCAAAGATGGTTTGGACAATGAAATTAAATATCAAAGGGGGCGACGTGGGCCAAGAATCGTGAAATATCATGAAATAAAAAGAATTTTATTTGTCATATCATCACTG
>BQKZ01013969.1:0-10579 GCA_036244855.1 Temnopleurus reevesii | reverse complement strand
GTATTTTGATATGTAGAGGAAATTGAGATTCCCACTTATAAAATGATTTCGTAACATAATTCTATGTTCAGCTGAGGATTTTAGCCCCCTTGAAGGTGACTAGATTCATTAAACTCTGATATGAGACATAATGTTTATAGTTAGTAATTTAGCCAGTGATGGACATTAACGAAACGCCAACAAGATCCATCGGGGGAGTTGTGGCGAGGGGGAGCTTGGAACACTCGCTAGTGTGAGGTCTGGCAAGTCTGGGGCAGCTTGCGCGCTAGCAAGTGTGAAATCTCACACTCGACGCGCGTTTTATCGATCTAATGATTTTTCGCGGTGACAAGAAAAAAAATTGTATTTAATTTACAGTTTAAAGAACAAAATGATGCATTCATTCATTTTATCATATTTAAAGCTACAAGTCTAAAATGTAAAAATATGTGAATTTTTGTTTTGAATTGAAAATTTCATATAGATTTTCTGCACATACTTTGCACATTTGTAATCAATAGAAGATATATTTTATGTAATTTATTCATTCAAGGAATTTTTAAATCTTCTAATTCCGATCCATATATCTGCAAATGAACATAGTTATACTTTATCAAAATCTACATAATTGCACTTCGGCTTTTGAATATGTATTTACAATAACTAACATTGGACATAATTATTATCATGATTATCATACTATTTTTTTTTGTACAAAACACACATCCACATTATTGCAATTCGTGATATATCGTGGTTTGTACAATAGATTAAATTATTATGACGATTATTATTGTCATTATTATCATTTTGACTGTTAATATTCTTTCGGGCGATCGGCTGGTATACATTTCATGTACAACAGAAAAGGAGACAAGCATTAATACTATAAATGTTTCCAAGTAAATATTCAGAATTGAATGAGAAACGCCTTTAAATATAAATTCATCATCATCAGAGCGGCATTTTCTTCTTTTTTGGTGATTTTCGAATTTATTTGTCAATATGTACACTGTAGGTTTTGATATTTAAATCTAATGCTAACATTTACTTCAACATTTTTGTAATCTTCTGTACACGCATATGTTTCAACATAAAATGTAAAGTAAAGTATGTTAGATAAATTTCTTACGGCAGACTCCATGCTAATTTTCACAATGCCAAAGTCGTACTAAGAATTTCGTTTTCATGAATTGTGAGGAGTTTTAATCTTGGAGTTGCTCTTATATTTATTGATTGACGAAAATGTTTCATATTCTATTGCTATAACCTTCATGATGATTGTTATGATGATAATTCATCTATCGGAGCTTATAATCTCGAAGGAAACACTGAATGTCCTTATTTTTTGTAACAAATACAGTTCTTTTTTTCATGATTTTGATGATAAATGGATTACTTGCTCGTTCGAGAGGTGGTATGAATCTAATCTATATCATTGTCACGTGATCGAATCAAGGTCACTTTACATGTGATAAATTTTATGGTTAATCCAAATAATGTTCACTATGGCAATACTACATTATCTACTAGAGATATAAATAGAAAAAAATGAGATAAAATGAAGGGATTAATCAGCATAGCTCAGTACACCTGAACCCATTTACTGAATGTACTTGAGAAGTGGAAATAATACCTTACTAATCTATTCCATAAACATTACTCTCGCCTGTAGTCATCGCAATTACAATTATCCCGCGGCACTTCGTGTTAATCTCGTTCAAACAAGAAACTTTCCAAGTTCAAGTTTAAATCATCAATTCATAGCCTCTACTTCCTCTGTCGAATTAATATCATTCATCATCATTACGCTTTAATGCATGACGTATTGTGACTGCGTATGATAATGCCGATGGACAAATTAGGCGTTTTCAAACGCATTCGTTTCGAACGAGCCAATTGAGTTGGGCGATAGCGCGCCAAACCGAATCTATCATCCATTGTGACCGCGTCAAAATGCATCATGGGATATGAGTGTGTGCGTGTGTGTAGCACCAGTCCACTGAATAGCGTGTGTGTATGTGTGTGTGTGTGTGGTGTGGGTGTTGTAAGGCGCTGACGACTACCGCAAATCGTTGGTATTAATACATGCCTTTAGGCATCGGTTTATGATATTATATTAGAGCGATGTATTGTATACCGGCTATCCGTTGAGTGATATCTATTATAGCTTAAATATCGAGTTGAACCAAAGCCGGCCTTGGAATTTCAATGCCGTGTAGAAGGGAAGTGAGGGAGGAATATTTTGAGAAGCAAACGAAATGAAATGGACAGTTGAGATGAGCCATAATTAGATTTCTACTCAAATGCGATGGGGATTGCTATAATTATGGCATGCTGTAGTTATACATTTTTCATGAAATTAATTCTCGGACTTTCATTTTAATAAATTCAATGGACGATACGACGATTACGTATCTTCCGTCAATAGTTGTATTTTGTTTAAAAATTCCGATGGCTATGAAATATTTAGATATAATTACTGTCCTTCTATTCATTGCAGTAGGTTATTTAAAAGGGGAATTCCAAATCAAACTTCAAAATCCATCGTATAGATTTTAAAAATGAGTAAACTTGTTTTCATTACAATAAATCAATTGTATTCATTGTTTTAGATTATATATATTTACTTGCTTTTATCAGTTTATGCTTGCAGGGCCCCATGGAAGATCAACTTTTGTTGAATGGGCTACCCTGTTGAAATAATATATAAATAAATAAAAATAAATTACCAACGATTACTATTACTTCAAAGCCTGAAGATCCTTTTAATTTGTCTTTCTTTATTTTTTTTTTTCGTTCACTTAAGATTGATTCAATGTGCTCAAGAATCTTTGTATAGGCATCGCATTTATTTCTAAGATTTCTAAGATGTTCAAACTTTTTGAATATGTTGGAAAATTTGGGATGTCATTATAATTCCTTTTATAATTTGGAGACCAGTTATAAACTCAACAATGAACACATAGGTTTCCCGATTAATATCTATATCTTCACGGATCTTGAAAACAACTTACATCTTTAGCATTCTATTTCGCGCAGAATGCATAGGGTGTGTACATGATTCTAGCGAGATTTAATGATGGAAACTGTGAATCGCTATAGACAAAATAGATAGAACAGTAAGAAATTGGCTGAAAAAAAATTCGATAAATTTTTCATTTCGATATTCTGATTGGTTGCTGTTCTATCTATTGAACAAACATGCAACAAAGAGTAGGCAAATTTCACTTAATCAATCGCAACCATTTTATGTTTCAGGGTAAGGTTGTCGCATGGGCTGCAACATCACTTGCCCTAATTACGTTTGCGTAAACAAATGTAAAGAATAGCACAAAACCATATCCATTGTATTTTGGACTTTGACGACAACAAGTGACCAGCTCATCTGAAATTACATACTTTCCGTTTTCCAATCAGGTTTGACCCTCAAGCATGAAACCAATGCTGAATTTTAAATAAAGGTTGATAGCATGCGTGTTTGTCGTGTGTCTTCTGTTTACTTCTCCTTACTTTTCGTTCGTTTTCAAGAAGATTTTTATTTATAGCGGTATTTCCATTTACATCACAAATCGTGGTTCCCAGTTATACCACTACTGCTGCTACTTCTAATGATATTGCATTTAGTTACCAAGGGTAGCCACGTACTTTAATTCTTACTGACCGTGCGATAACTATCATTATTACCCCAAATTATTGGATTCAGTCATGAATGTTTGTTGATTATGATTGCCCAAAATAACACTTAGAAAAAACCCAAAAAGTAAAAATAGATTAATTCTAATTTGTACAGATTATTCAAATTTCCCTTGTATATGTCAGATATATTTTTTGCTAAAAAAAGACTTGTCTGGATTTAATGTCGCAAAAATATCTTCAAAATAGTATACATTCACCAATGCTACAATGACGTCATTATTTCTCATTTCATTTCACTTCATTTTTTATTCATCTAATTTCCAACAAGCTACAAATCTCCAATAAAAGGGCATTTCTTGATTACAAAAGATACAAAAATTACCAGAAAACTTTTAAGAGATGAAGATTCCCCCAGTCGATATTCCCTTTGTATTTCCAGGACAAAAAAAAATGGGGGAAAGGCGAAATAAATACCAAGATTACGCTTCACATACCGATGAAATTCGGAAGTTATTCTGCATAAATGCCAGGCGACTACACTGTAAAGGGCCTTGAAATTTCAATCACCAGAAAATCGCCATAGAAAATCGTTCTAGTGGATGCAATTTATTAGGAAAAACGGTGACGTCACATGCACGTGTGTACAAACACAGGCATGTGATTTGTATTTATGTTCTGGGGCCTGTGACATAAAGAGATACGATTGATTTTGCGATTAATCGTATCCATTATGTACACATATTGCCATAGGCTTACGATTGAAATCCATAGGGAGTTTAATCGCAACTTTTTGTGTTACAGGTTGCTGGTAACATTAGAGGACTGATCCAGCCCTGTCTATAAACTGATCCCAACCTGTTCATAAACTGACCCAGCCCTGTTTCTAAACTGTTCCCAACCTGCATGCACCTAATTGGATTCCATCTAGTGTTATCGATATATGTTAAATTCTATTTTTTTTTTCTATTCCATTATCAACATTATTTTCATTTCATTTTAAAATTTTGAAATTTTAGTCTTTTGAAAAGGAAAAAAAAGACATCAAATTAAATCAATGCAATAAACAATAGTAACTCCCTTTGATCATCAGCCCCCTTATCCATAAATTGTTGAAATAAACACACACGTGTTTCGTTATTCAGTGAGCATATGCCATTTTAGGGTCGATCATGCAGTTGATTCTTTTCTTATCATTTTGTTTTAATATTCAACACATTTCATACGAAAAATGAGCTTGAGTTAGTAATGAAAATCAACAAAATAAAGTATTGAAAATGACTGTGAATGCTTTATTTGGCATGAATGTTTTCTAATTCACAGCACTTCGTTAAAAAAGAATAAAAATCATGTCCAGTTATTTTTTAGAGGATCGTTGGAAAACGAAAAAAAATGATATGAATACCTTTCATGTATTGCAATATATTAAAGTTCATAAGATAATGAATACTATTCCAAGAAAATAACCTTTGCAGAAAAAAATACTCGTGTTGTCACAAGGTCCAACAAATTTCAGGCGAAAAAGGAGACAAAGAACAAATCAGAAGATAATGCTGTTAATGGTAATTTCTCTTGCACTTTTTACTTCCAACAATTTATAAACACATACAAATAATGTCATAGCTGCCCGATCCTTACAATATTTTAATTGACCATAAATAATTCATTTATTGATTTATTAACCAATATTTTAACAGGATGCCCTAACAACAAAATGTTGGTATCATGATGAGTCGTTCTCGCATAATTAAAACGTATACGATGTATCATACATTACATGAACATAGCAAAATCCAGCTATTAAATGAGTGCATCAAGAACAACTTATACAAGAATATTTACACTAATAACGTATGAAATTACAAAATTCTACAATTAAAAGAGGTAAACCTCTAAAACATATCATTTTGATAAATATTATTAGAACTGGTGGTCATGTGCTAACTCACACACTTTGAATCATGCTCTCACCTTGTTGACAACCATTTCCTTTAATTGACCATGCCTTTATGCTAAAATGACGAATTTCCATTGATTCTTATCGACAGATTTTCTTCTGTTCATACTTCTATCCCCTCTTCTATCTATGTTTATATACATTTTTTGCTCGAGAATTCGTTTTTTTCTTCGTTCTTTTTTAGTCCATTGATAGAGCTCGCTCAGCAGCCGGTCCATCGCTGCGGCTTAAGCGAGGCGCCGGGTGATAAATAGGCCGGGACGGCGGGGACAGGTGCGATTCGCTTTTCCGCTCTTATTTCCAGCATGGCGAGGCTTTTTACACTGTGCCCACACAAAGTTCCTTTCAGAAAAGCCCACCAAATTTCCGTTTTTTTATCGACTAGTTGGAAGCAGAGAGGAGTTTTGTGATTGTTGGAACAGTGCGTCAGTGATGTCATGTCTTCGCCCATTTCAAAAGATTTTTTTTTCAGTCCTATTTTTTTTTATTCGAAGTTTTCTCCGTTGAGTATTTTACGAGAAGGCCAACGTAAATTGCAAATAATCATACTGGAAAGGTGTTAGAACAACAGTCGTGCTGAATCTAACTCATTCATACGATGTTATTTTAAATACGCTTTTGATGTACGATTTGTTATGGTAATGTTAATTGTTCAAACTATTTGCTGGTGTTGCACAAAACCGACGTGTTTTATATATACATAATGTTTCCTTTTTTTAGTTTAGAATTTCTTATATTAAACTGTAATCACAATCTGATTTTGATTTGATAATACATCCAATTGAATTTGGAGTCCACGTGAGTTGATCATATCCATCATGAAATATTTCTCTACTGTTCTGATTCTAAGAAAAATGCTGAACACCAAAATATATCAAAACTAAACCCCAATCAAAATAGATTTCTTCTCACATCAACATGTTTAGGATAGCTGCTGTACAAAAGTATTCATGTGTACTTATCCCAACATGTATGTGATTTAATACCCATAATTTTGCAATGTATTTCAAAATCAATACTGTTATGTCTGTGGAAGTAACAAATCACTATTCGTGTTTGATATTCAGCCGTTATAACGCGTGCATTAATCAATTTGAATCGCAATACCTGCCCACTTCATGTTTTTGGCGTCATCGTGGCGATCAAACCACGTGGTCACGCGTCTTATCCAATCACGTTGCAGCGTTGGCGTATAATGATCACACTCTCCGCAATTTGATGCGTCGGGGTCAATAACAAATAGATAAACCCTTTTATGGAAAGCTGTTGGGACAAGGAATTTATATCGAGGAATAATTTCACGATTGGCTAGATATTCTCACCACGCTTTTAAAATCAATAGAATGCAAAGAAAAAGAAACACATTTGCGGGGAGAAAAGAAAGGAAATGTGAGAAAGTGTGCGAGAGATGGGAGAGGATGGGAAATCTATGACAAAATGATTTAACGGTTAAATGAGTTTTGCTTGTTGTTGAGGGGTTGGTGTAGACTTTTCGGGGTTTACACTGGAGAATGCTAAAGAGTGATCTAGCATGTTTACGGTCAAATGCCCAGGAAACAACTGAAGGGGAAATATTCTTTAAAAATGGACAAGTTAATTGAGGGAATGCATTGAAATGAATGCGTAACTGAAAGCCTCTATCGTCACTTTTTCGTCTAAATCAAATAAAATCTAGCCCATAGTGCAGACTATCGACTGACACGCGATAGATAAAATTTGTGGTCGTCAAAAGCGCGCCAAAAATGATTGTTCGCCCTCTAAATTGTGGAATGATGTAACGGTGCTTAATTTTGTGTAAATGGCCTCACCTTAGTGAAATTGAAATCGCTAAATTCGGCACTGTAATGCACATTTAGATCTGTCTGTCAAACGCAGATATTGATGATGGAATGTAAATTTTTCCTGTTGTCAACATGTTTAGTGGTGACCCATTACTAATTTGAATGATCATTGTTTTTCTGGTGTTTTTGCTATCTAAGGAAGATAACATTTCATATTGACATTCTGTTGTCAGAGAATAGCAAATAGAAATAATTTACTGATGGCCAACCGAAATAATTTTCGGTTGGCCTTGAGTAAATTAATCCATTGTTATGTTAAACAATCTAGAAAAAGACTCTGGTTTGAATGCAATTAAGAAAATAATTAATCAAGACACATTTTATTTACTTTAAGGGAGGTTTTAACAAGTTATGTCATAAAATGTTCCATTGAAGAATGAACGTAATAACATGTCCCGCCTTTAATTGTGGTCAACGAAGCCTTTTGATCATAATTATGTGTGTAAGTAATTGTTTAATTGACCTTTAGAAAACAAAACTCTATGAACGTTTATATTGATATTGATATTTTATTCTCTATTGACGAATATAATATTTCATTTTGAAAATATATATATATTTTTTTTTTCGATTTACTTTTATTAATAGTTGTTACCAATATCCAAATCGTTATTTTGCGTTGCTATTATCTCATTGCATTTGTATTTTGGGGGGTATTTTGCATTTTATGCCAGTTTTATTTCGATAAAGATAGCAAATTGTTCATTACCATTTAATAGTAAATGAATTATACGAGTAATTATGCAATTCCTGCCTTCGTCTCAATCAATGTTTTCATTTATTGTTCAAAATTACTCCAACTGCTTTTTCTTGTCAAAATCGTAATTGTTATGGACATTGAGTCACATAATATTGAGCAGATATCAGCCCAACTGACTGTTGTGCAATTTGGTCATTAATTTGATGAATGTGTTAAAAATGGATACACAGTGATTTGTTTTATATCTAATGAGGTAAACTTGCATAACATTTGGGAAGTGTAAAGGAAATGCAAAATATTATCTCATTATTTGTTGGTTCAATTGCACTGTAATGATTAAATTCAGAACAGCTTTTTTTCTTCCGTAATGTTTATCTATCTATTATGAAAACATTTTATCAGTGGTGCTATAATTGCAACCAATAAAATTCTATGCTTTTATTTTAATAGTTATGATTTATTCGAAGTATACCTGTTTTTATTATCCCATTTATCATCACGATTGTGACCTCCACGTCTAATTATCGTTAATATCATCTTATTTTCCTCCCAGGTCACAGCGGTGTGAACCAACTCGGCGGAGTATTCGTCAATGGCCGACCTCTCCCCGACTCCACCCGGCAGAAGATCGTCGAGCTCGCCCACAGCGGTGCTCGCCCCTGCGACATTTCTCGTATACTACAAGTCTCCAATGGCTGTGTGTCGAAAATCCTCGGACGCTACTACGAGACGGGGAGCATTCGTCCCCGGGCGATCGGCGGGAGCAAGCCTCGAGTAGCCACCCCTCATGTGGTGACTCGGATCGCGCATTATAAGAGGGAATGTCCGTCTATTTTTGCGTGGGAGATCAGAGATCGGCTGCTGGCGGAAAAGATATGCAACCAAGAAAACATTCCAAGTGTAAGTTTCTTAGAATAAAGACATAAAAAAGATAAATTCGATTTCTTTTCAGGGGCCTGTAACATAAAGAGATAAATACGATTAATTTTTTTTAAATATTGTTTTATTGTTTTTCTTTTCGATTACTTTTTCTCCCAAAATAATCATCTGAAACACACAAACAAACATTTTTTTAAACTAAACAAGGAGTGACAAGCATTATCAGTGAAAGCCAATCAATAAAAGGCATAATGAAAATATAAAATGATCGCAATTATGATTAAAAAAAAACCCGACGTGATTTTGAATAATCATGTTCACACTTGATCGTGGAAGGGCAACAAGTGCATTCAAAGACAATATTTAGAAAGTCACCTGCGTATCAAAATTGTTACACCCCCTATAACACACTTCATGCACCCACCCACGTCCAAATGTCTAAATTAACGCACACACACGCATACTACTTTGGTTAACGCACATGACCGCGCACATTATTATTATAAATAAAACATATAACATAAAAACCACATATCACTTCACTTTCTAAACATCATGGTAGATGTTATGGCTACCATTCATTATATCAAAGTATGTTTACAAAGCATTAGACCTTTGAGTGAGTGTTTGAAAGGGGCAGAAGATTCCACATCGTAAGACAAACCTGTCTGAAAGTAACATAGATGTGTCTGGATATCTATTGGCCAGACGGAAGTGGTTCAATCATCTGATAAATGTCTGGTGTTTATACAAATTATTTATCAAATATTCATGCAAAAAATAATCATCGTTACAAAAGCGTGTATTGAAATGTATTGCTCAGATATTATACATTCAAATATATAATGCATCTTGAGAATTAATTCGGTCAGTATTTAAAAATCCGAACAGTGATTTCTATTTTCAGACGATATAAGTAGTCAGAGCAGCACATTTTGTTAGAAAATGCAAACCTATTTGAAATTTAATTTGTTTTTCGCGTCTCATTAAAAACCACACTAATTTCATCATTACATTTCCATGATATGTTTATTGAAGAGAGGACTTTGGAAAAAAATATTGAGATTTAGTCGGCGGGAACATTTAAAATAATTCTTATTTGATTCTGTTGGTTAATCAGGCCCAACAACGAAATGGCGCCCAATATTGCATGGACAACCTGGCCTCGTCTATATAAGCGTTAATCCTTTATAATTAACCCCCTAAAATATTCAAGGTAACACGCAATTAATTTTATTTTATTAACGCATTGATTCCTGAATTCTCTAATTCCCAGAGACGTGGTGCAAGGACTTCTTATTCAAAATTCATACAAGATATCCCTATATATCAATAAAAATATATCAAGTTTGCCAGTATTACAAATTGTGAATATACTCGTACGGGAGATTTTTTTTATTACACCTCAAACCAAAAATGGCGCCCCACGTTGTGTAACTCAACACAATGTACATGATGTAGATACGCCATCACTCCACCCATCGTCCGAAAACCCACGATCTTTTTTAATCGTTGATGTATATTAATGGTGACCTTTAAGCAGTCACCACTGAAAATGCCTCAGGCATCCAAATAATTCTCATGTAT
>BQKZ01013968.1:5077-18482 GCA_036244855.1 Temnopleurus reevesii | reverse complement strand
TTTCATTTTCTGACAGGACCACCGTCGTGGCCGTCGAGATGGAAAAACATGAGCAGAAGACAGTCTTTACTTTCCCCAACTATCACACTGAGCTTAGACTTGTAACTCATGGAAGAAGCTGGATATGACGGGAATATCCGTACAAATTAATCACATCAATTTACCTATATCGTAAGGCCCCGGTCACATAGGGCCCCGGAAGCAACACGATTCAATACGACTCTTAATTTGCAGTTAACTGCCTTAGAACAAAGAGTCGTGTTGAATCGTGTTGCTTCCGGGGCCCTATGTGACCGGGGCTTAATACATATTTTAGATGCCTACACAATCAGAATATAATGTCTATAGAGTCTGGTTTTGATTTTCTTATGCCACTGCCTGATTTTATAATCATGCATATAGCATAATAAAGATAAGTATTATGAAACAGCACTTATGATAGAACTACTTTGTGTTATGATTTATATGGCAAATATGAAAGTGAAAGCATGGTCGAGAAGAGATTTGTTTAAAGGGGAGGATGAGTAGAGTTCGATATATATTTCCCTTATTTCGCTTCCGGGTAAGCATGCTGCGTATCTTTGGCTATCCAATGTTGCTGGATTCTAGTCCCCAAATATAGAATTTAAAAGTTTAAATCTTGAATGAATATGTGCTTTGGCGTGTCCATAAAATCCAATATGGAAAATAAGACATTCCTCGTGGAAAACATGCCGCCAATGATACACGGTTTGTCATAGCGAATGGTTCACGCTTTCATGCAAATTAGATCACAATAGATCACAATTTGTTGATTTGGGGGAGCTAAATTAACCCATTGACAACTGGTACAGAGTATTCCCTATACAAAAGTATATAACTATATATAACTGTGGGAGGTACATCATTTAGTAGTCAATGGGTTAACTGCTATTAGGCCTATGGCTCTCATTAAGCTGACCACACCTGTTACATAGATTCCACCCATGTTCCATGTTTAAAAACACTAAAACAAACTAGAATCTGAAATTGACATCTGAAAACAAAATCTTTGGATTTACAGGTAAACATACCTTTGCACTTAACTCCATATTGATTGTATTCCGAAAATCAAATTTCGAGTGTAAAATAAATAAGGTAATTCCTAATTTTGGTATCATTAAATCATCAACATTAACCTATAACAAAAATGAGAAATATATTGCAGAATTGAATTTAAAAACAACTAATTTTTCAAAAAAGTGGTTTGGTTTGAGACATTCATTTGAAGGATTACACCACCTGGCTTGAGTTTGAGTTTTTTTTGGTTTTAGATTTTGTTTATTTGCTATGGGTCTGGTGTATTACCTCCTCAATAAAATGTTTATTTTTTGAGCAGTTTATATATGCTATTTTAAAGGGGAACTACACTCAGACATTAAATTGCTATCATTAAATAAAGAAAAATAAGATGAACAAGCTGTGAAAATTTGAGCAAAATTGGATAATCCATTCAAACGTTATGAATTTTCAAAGTTTTGATTTACACCCCTCATGGGCTCCTTAAATTGGCAAATGTACAGGCACAAAATGGCTGCCAACATGGAGAACTCTCCATTCACTTTGTACATAAAATTTCACATTTTCCTCTTTTTCCAGAAAAGTAGACAAAATTTTGTTTTTTCGGTTGAATATATTATAGCCACATCAATTCTGCACGCATTCCAAAAAGAGCGGTGTTGATTCCTCATTTGAAATATGATATTGAGCCATTTTCAATAAATTTATATGCAAAGGGAATGAGGAGTTCTCCATGTATGACATCACAGATTATGCTAATTGGCTATACGTTGCCAATTCAAAGGATACCCAGCTCAGGTGGAAATGACAACTTTGAAAATTCATAACTTTTGAACGGATTATCCGATTTTGCTCAAATTTTCACAGTTTGTTCATCTGATTTTTCTTCATTTACTGACCGTACATTATTGTCTGGGTGTAATTCCCCTTTAAAATGTTTCATTATTATGCATTGTTTATAGGTATAATTTTTTTAACAAATTGCTAAAATGTTCATTTACATGTATGTATCAATAAAATCCCTGTGGAGGGGGAAACTGTTCCATATTTAAATGTGAGTCTGAAATATTGATTTTCTTTATTCACCTGTAGAAGTGTCTTGAAGTTGAATGTGAAGGCCATGTTACATTAAAATTCCAGCATGTACGTTGCTATGGTTGATAGTTTGAGCCAATGCTTAGCAACGCATCTTCTGTCCAGAAGATTCCTACCCCTAAAGTCAAATAATCCGCTTGAGAATAAAGAACCTTTTTTCCCTCTAAGACGTCTCAAGTTATTGTGTCAATCTTGTATGGGCTAAAACGTTTATATATATCAATGCTAAGAGGGTGGCACAAGAAGTTAAGACGTCTAAGCAAATAAGGAGATAGCTAACCCCATTTGGAACAACTGACCATAGATGTTCTTGAATTGATTTGAATTTGAATTTATTTCCTTTTTCATATACAAAATCAATACAAAATAACATGACAAATGTTCTTGTGTCTTACGGCCAGTGAGAGCGGCTTCGTGGCATGAGTTCTAACCCTGTAAATGACATATTATTGAGAAGTATTTTGTAAAATATTGCTCCATCATGAAAAGGTATAGGATATTGTGCCTAAGTTGAAATATTGCACCCTATTAGGTGGTCGAAGTGTTGCATTATTTAAGACTCGAAGCGTTTCTATTCATTAATAATATTAGAATATATACCCCTACATGTGCATGCACTTTTCTTTTATGTGTTTATAGAAATGACATATTGATGTATTATATTAAAATGAAAAATATGAATTACACAATCTTGATTGATATAATTATGATTTAATAATTTCATAAAGCCAATATTGTGCAAAAAAATTCTGAATATATATTTACACCTATGCATTCACCTGTATTTGGAATCTGCATTTTTGGTAAAGTGACAGAATTTTCCGATAAAATAAGGTCGTCAAAGTTTACTATTGCCGTTTACGTCAATGTATATCCATTTATAGCCATAACGACAATTTCTCTCAGTTTCCCCTTCTATCGTAAAGCAGATTTGATCAAAAGCAATGCCTACCATGATTATTTCTACTTCCTCCTGTATTTTGTGTTTTATTTAGCATTTTTATTGGAATAAAATTGTCCCGCAATCAATAAGAGGCAATTAGGACGATACATGTGTTCATATCACAAGCTAACAACTGCATATTCACTGTATACCCTCACTTTTTATCAAATAATATCTTTATATTTACATGGAGTCCACATTTTGATTGATTGATTTCAATTTCTGTCATAATAAGACACAATGCAAACATACAAAGAACCAAAAATTGAAATTATTGGTTATATTTTATTATGAACAACTAATACAAATAAAAACGAAAAACAACATAAATGTATTAAAAACAATTTAAAAAAGAAAAGAACAGACAATTGCATAGCACAAAATCATCTACACTTACTAAGTGCTGGTAGTCTTTCATGGGGACCGTCTAATTGACCACTGATTTACACAGTGCGTGACATGAAATAATTTGACAACTAGTTGTGTGCAAACAAAAAAATCACCCTTTTCATAACCATGAATTATGCATTATGGAAGCAAAGGTTTATCAAAAGCAAGTATATACATCAATTAATAATTTCAAACATTAAATCACCAAAGTGGGATCGGCCTACTTTGCAACAAAATAAAAATCCCGGTAAGAAACTTTTCAGATGAACTTTTCGGACTACATTTTACAAGCATATCATTAATTTTTGTTTCCATTTAATTTGAAAGTCGGACCGTTGTCCTAATTATGGTTGGTTAGTGGAGAAAATTCCTTTCTAATAAACATTCAATCATTGAAGAAATTAGTATATAATCGATTTGCTCGATTATTTGTGTTGCTTTTTCATTCCTTTTATTTTAATACTTCTGCCAAATCAATCGTTCTACACCTCTTCATGTTTTGATATTTTTTTCTTTTTCCAAAATCAGGCACCATGATATTTTTTTCTTCTGTCATCATTTTTACCCGTAGTCTTAATAATAATTACCATACCATAAAATACCGTGCCCCATAAAGTACTCCACCAGATTATGTCCAGCTAGCGTTAGGACTTCAAATCTAATTTTGAAATGCCAAACTTTTCACATTACTTATAAGCAGACGCATTTACCCCCTTTTCTTTGCATTTAAATCAAATTTTATTTCTAGAATTCGTTATTTTGACCACTATTCCCCATTCCAAAATATGTATGTTGGATTGTAGGTGAACTTGAAAGTGACTCTGTGCTTGCATAATAAGCATCATGAGTGCGCCAGTCACTAGATGGCGTTAGTCTGTCAGGGATCTCTCTTCCTAGGTAGGTGTGTTCGATTGTTAGAGAGTTTGAGTCTCTGCTGGAGTGGTCTGAAACGGAAGTGATGTTTCGTCTGGGTGATCTTGCTTCATCTAACGATACCGTGGACGAGTTCGAGGACGACTGCGCCGTCGGAGATCCAAGAGTATCTTTCTGCGTAGGATGCCGGCAATTAGAATAGCCAGGATAAGGGAGAGAGAAGGTCCTCTGGGTGATATCATCAAGGTCTGATCTACTAGAGTCTTCAGTGGAAGATGTGGCGTCAGAACTGTCATGTTGATCAACACATTCCCTCTCGAATCTTACCCACTTCGGTGACAGACTACAATGTTGGTCTTCTACGGATTCAAGAGTGGTCGTTTGACAGGGACGTGCCGAATGGCTGACATACCCCAGTGGGTCCCGCCTCAGGCTTTGTAATCTAGCATGCGGGACTACTGAGTGAAGGTTGGTGGATGATGTGGACTTGTTAGGTCCAAGGCGCCTCGATCTTCTAACGCTGATACACTCTCTGCTGTTGCCAAGGTTACTCTGATGAGCGAGAAGAGGATCGGGTACACACGCATATGCCTCAGTTCCCAGTCTGGACTCAATGTCGGGCTCACTTTCAAACGGAATACTCCCCACCTCCCAACCGTCCATTCCGTCCACTCTATGACCTCTTCTTTGCATTTCAAAGATTTCTTCACCAATGCCTTCTGTGGACTTCCATGGGGGAGAAGACGGGGGAGCTGGGCATGACAGAGGTGTGAATATCCCTGTGGACCTGGGAGGGGGCAACGCCGGTGCCGATTCAGTAACGGTCGAGTAAATCTAATAATCGAGGAGATATCGGGATGCTTTAAAATACTTAAAACTTAATTATCCTTTCATCTTTATTTTTAATTTATGAACTTTACATTTATTTGTTCTACATTTTATCTCTCATAATGATCTGATGTGACATCACGTCGGAAAAATAATAATCTACAAAATTACAACTTTTACATATAGCATTGGGTCAATTGCTAATCATCCTTATGTAGATATTGATTAAGGTCTGACCAAATATCTTGACCGTACATCTTGCTTAAAATTACATGTACGCTTCACATCTGATGCATCTTTAAAACAAATTTATCAAAATGACTAAGTGAGTAGTCAGCCGGATCCAATTTTAATGACAACTCACACCTTTGCGTTTTTAGCCTGCGTTGGCCCAGCCTTTTTGAAAATTAAAAATGCTCCTCTAGCGCACAGTCTATATACGCTTATCAGACGGTGTACTGGTGTTCGGTTTGCGTTCAGGGGGGCGTACGCCGAACGTCAGTCCACCGTTTGACTTGCGTCTTTGTGCTTCTGGGGAGCGTTTTTCATTTTCAAAAATGCTTCGACCGACGCAGGCTAAATACGCAAAGGTGTGAGTCGGCCAATAGCTATTTCCTGTTAGATATGACTGAAATTCGGCCAAAAAGAAACTAGAAAATAAATCGAAATTGACTGGAATAAAATTCATTTCCAGCTGGGCTTTTGATATAGAAATGTATGTTAATTAAATGTAGTTTGTTTTAAAACTGTTACATAGAAATAGACGAGAGGAACGTCTTACCATTGTGTCTCTCCTGGCTACGTAACGATGTCGAAATGAAGCAATTACCCAGTGAAGTAACACCACAAACAATGTCAAGGTCAACACTCCGAAAAACACACCAAAGATCAACACCAAAGATCTGATCTCTCGCCTAATGAAGACTAGAAATACAAAGGGATATATTAAAAACTTTAATATTAGAATTTAGAGCAATACACCAAATGACCTTAAACATTTTAAGCCCCGGTCACATAGGACCCCGGAAGCAACACGATTCACCCCGACTCGTTGTTCTGAGGCAGTTAACTGTGAATTAACAAATAGTCGGGGTGAATTGTGTTGCTTCCGGGGTCCTATGTGACCGGGGCTTAAAGAGGTAACATTATTTAAACGTATACCTAACGTGTACTCGAGGAATTTGATGACGATTTAAACTTTGATTTGCCTGAGGATTGAGAAAAAGGTTAGATTGCATAAACCTTTTTTGTAGAGGTGCTCATGGTTCTGAGCACGACTGGTTACTCTTCCCTTCACACCCAAACGCCTCTGTCGCCAAGTTAGCACCTGAGAAAGGGTCAGCAGTCGTGTGCAGAGTCGTGCGTACCCATACGAGCAGCTTTATGGAACACAACCCAGACGTGTCTGTCTCTCACTTCACTGAAAGTACCGAACAACGAGTGAAAGGCTTAATGATGGTGTACTCATTAAAGAAAAATGCGAGAGGTCCTAAAAAAAGACCAAATGTATCTATATTCGAGTTGTTTCGGGTAGGATATCCACACCATCAGATGAAAAGACGGATGAAAAACCATTTTAGACGATACAATCCTCTCCTGTAGAAAATGGGAATGTACTCATCGGCAGAAATCCTTTTAGTACAGCCAGTGAGTTGGGATTTACTCCCTGGTATAACTCAGGTTCTTTCAGCCGGATAGCTCATAATATATAATATAATAATATTGCTCGGTGTACGTCTAAAATTTTAATCCCCTGTCGTATATAATAAGCCCCGATTCGTCTTGATTTGACGCGTTTCCAAATCCATTCGAGTCCTCATGTGACCACTATCATGTGACCACTGTCATGTGACCCTCTATATGCAGGGGTATTAATCATTTCACAGAAAGCTCAACTGAACTCAGATACAATCGGGAGTAATCCGGGGTGAATTTGGGATTTAGCCTTTGTGTTGTTTTATAACGATCAAAATAAAAAGTTTAATGAGTTAAGTTACCAGTGACTGCTGGGATTCGTTTTGTGCTTCCGGTTGTGACGTCACTCGTAGATTCCCCGTCTGATGTTATCGATGTGACAGAAGAAACTTCGTCAGGTTCGTCATTCTGAGCTTTTATGGATAGTTGAATGAATTTGAAAAAATAAATAAACATAAATTAGTTGACCTAATTCATCAATACGCCTTATTTTTTTAACTTAGAGTATTCATTATCTTCATTCTTCTATAAAAGGAATGTTATTCGCTGTCAATTGCAGAGATGCTAACCCTATATAACAGAATATGCAAGAGGACAGAATTTAGATGTGAATTACCAAATAGCTGAACCAAATATTTTATCAAGAGATAAAAATGTGCTGTTGCTAACATGCTTTCTCTCATGATGTATACATGTAGTATTTGGTTCAGCATCAGTTGTTTATATGTTGATATTCATCATTGTGTGGGTATTAAATTTACATTAGAACTATAGGCTGTGTTTGAAACAAAGTGTTTCATTCATTAGTTTTTTCATATTTTTAGACTTACTGTAATTATTCATTTTGTAACTGGGCCCCTTGGAAGAAGAGAGGTATTTATTTTAATTCCTCTGAAAGGGCAATTCAGCCAGTCTTATCAATTGCAAACTATTTTTACACTTGTAAATTTGTCTCATGTATTCTGATTATGTTATACGTCTTTTTTACGTGATTGAAAATAAAGTACAATACAACAATACAAAAGTTTTATCCTCGTGCGCATTTGGGAAGGTTGATATACTACTAGTGATTGCCTCGAGCTTTCATATTACACTAGATAGAAGTCTTCAGCTGCAAGATTTATTTTTATTAGCAGATTAAGCCATATAATAATAATAATAATATATATCATTTAAACACGCCATCTCTCTAGTCACCTATTCAGAGGCGCGAGACAAATTATCTAATATTATTACCCGGCCATAGCATAGCTGCCAAGTAGGCGCTTCTGCATTTAGAAGAATAAATTCCTGCCGGTACCCATTCACCTCACCTGGGTTGAGTGCAGCACAATGTGGGTAAATTTCTTGCTGAAGGAAATTAACGCCCTGGGAGAGATTCGAACCACCGACCCTCTAGTTAAGAGGCGAGAGTCCGAAACACTACACCACGACGCTCCCACATATCTTATTCTTCGAAGAAAAATTACAATGAATAACGAAATCAACATAAAAATAAGCTTAAACTAAAAGTATATCATCTTAAAACGTTAAGATAATGATGCGGAGAAGGCATTGTCTCATTTTAGTACTATGCTCTCTAATTATGTGATATTTGTAAAATTCATTATGTTTTATTGTTCAGTAGTTCCTTGTCAAAATAATGAACTGAAATAATGTACATATATTATGCGTTCCAAAAAATGAAATAATGTACAGGTATTAATAACGACTGATCATGGTTTATAATGTAGCAATTTGCATGTGTATACTTGGGGGTTATAGTTAGTTCATTTAATAATTTTGATATATATACATGAATTACTAATCATTATGACAAAATGTTCCAATAAGTATAATTCACAATCACCCATCAACACTATATAATTTTGTGTAATCACAACATTAGTGCTTATAGAAATAAAATACCACTCCAATAGATCGTTATTCAAATGTTTCTTCATACATAAATGTGCATTGTAAAGTAGCAATGAGACGCCGTAAAAGTCTTTTTATCATCATGGTATTAATGATTAAAGCTTATTTCTACCTTTGACGACTTTTAATTCGATTCTAAATCCAGAATAACCATGGGCGAAATCAGTCGTGAATATCATCTGTAAGGTTGAGTTGATTGAAGTATAATTTCGAAAGCGGCTAATTTGAGTAGAATCCCCTGTGAGATCTCGCCACCCATCTCCAAAATTGTTGAATTGTCTCGTGCCGTCTCCAATGAACAGATGATCCTTTTCGAACTCAACATCGAAATGGTGGATGATGACGGAGAAAAGGAAACCATCGGGGCATCGTAAAGACCATAATCGGTAATAGTTATGAGGGTAGGACGATGGATGGTTTGGGGACTCAACAATGAATCGACTGCCGGCATCCAGGAAGATTTCCTCTGAAAGGGAAATGGTAATTTAGCTAAAGCTTTATTACATTGGTGGAAATGAGATTAAACACATATATATCAAAATATAATTTTTTTTTTAACCAGGGCGGTNTGTAATCAGAACAAAATGTTGGCTGTACATGTCAATGACGTTCAAATGAATAAATTCCAAATTCCAAATTCCAATCAGAACAAAATGTTGGCTGTACATGTCAATGACGTTCAAATGAATAAATTCCAAATTCCAAATATTTCTTCATACAAAAATGTGCATTGTAAAGTAGCAATGAGACGCCATAAAAGTATTTTTATCATCATGGTATTAATGATTAAGCTTATTTCTACCTTTGACGATTTTTAATTCGACTCTAAATCCAGAATAACTATGGATGAAATCAGTTGTGAATATCATCTGTAAGGTTGAGTGGATTGAAGTATAGTTTTGATAACGGCTAATTTGAGTAGAATCCCCTGTGAGGTCTCGCCATCCATCTCCAAAATTGTTGAATTGTCTCGTGCCGTCTCCAATGAAAAGATGATCCACTTCGAGCTCAACATCGAAATGGTGGATGATGACGGAGAAAAGAAAACCATCAGGGCATCGTAAAGACCATAATTGATAGCAGTTATGAGGGTAGGACGATGGATGGTTTGGGGACTCAACAATGAATCGACTGCCGGCATCCAGGAAGATTTCCTCTGAAAGGGAAATGGTGATTGAACTAAAGCTTTATTACATTGGTGAAAATGAGATTAAACACATATATATCAAAAGATAATATATTTTTTTAACCAGGGCGGTGTTTCACCAAGTTACAACAAAATACTTAAACAATGACTTAACGCACTGGTCTCAGTTATTGTGCTGAATGATCAAGATTCGTGCGTGTACTACACTGGTTAACATATTGTAACTTTAGACCGATTTGGTGAAACACCGCCCAGAAGAATTAAAAGCATATGAATGCATTTAAAAAAGTGTGTGGACGATCAGACTGAAAACTGGTTACTGGGGAAATAATGTCATAGGTGAACTGTTCATCTTCTTTTAAAGCAAAAGTTATGATTTGACCAACTCGAACCCTTCAAATACTTCATACTTCAAATTATACATATTGAATCATGTAGTTTCACATTTTCAGCATTTTTATTATTTATTTATTTATTTATTTATTTATTTATTAGAATATATTTATACAGGTACAAAAGATCAGCAATCTGCTGTTTTACATCAATGTCCTGATAACACAATAAAATGACACAGATAGTAAGAACAATATTAACAAGTAAAATGCAAAATAAATATAAAATATACAAAGAAGATATTAAAATGGTTCATAATCATATATGCTGGTAATTTAAATATATGGCAAGAAAAACAAAATAATTAAAGATAAAAGTGAAAAATATACCTCTATTTATTAAATTGATAAAGATGTAGATTAATAAAAATTCTTGTTTTAGTGAAATTTCATTTGATTAAAGGCAATATCAAATAACAGAGAGAGAAAAAAAACACGTTGATATTAACATAACATGGTTGGAATTATTGTATGGAAAGTACATTAACATGAAGCAAAAAGTGATATAACGCAATTAACAAAAGAAACAAACGGAGAAATTTAAAAAAATGGACACATTAAAATTAATACTCGAGAGAAAATTATCATACCATATTGTATGCATCGTAATAATTATGTGCATGTATATAAGAGAGTTATGCAAAATAAATGACCTATAAATATTAAGTACTTTTACAAAGAAAAATTCACATCATAAGAACTGTGATTTCTTGTATAGCGTCTTAAAAGAATTGATAGTAATGGCATTTTGTAATGCATCCGGTAACTGATTCCAGATTTGTGGTCCGGAATACATAAATTTTTACAGGTATCTTACGAAATCCAGATATTCGGTATACATTACCTGTTTGATTGACAGCGGTCATCTTCAGATGAAAGGATGCCGACACGTTAACAATCTTGAACCGTAGCCATAGAGCGTTCGTTACGGATGTCACGTGACTTGGCCTACTGTCGCCACTAAATATCGCGAGGGTCGAATAGTTTCCACCATATTGGCATCTTGCATTATGGGTATCTGCAGTGAGCCCATCGCCTATGCAGATGAAGTCAAGCTCCGGGGTAAGATTAAAAGAAGTAAAGCTGACCCGGATCCCGAAATCGATTGTTGTCCGGAAGGGGAAGGTCACCAAACGATCACGTGATATACGAGATGATGGTATGCTAAACACCCTATCAGGCGATAGATCATAAACTGAAAAGACAGGAATTGATAAGAAGAGTCCAGAATCATGTGAAGATGGAAGGGAAAGGACTCAACAAGCTTTAACTCTTGCACCCCACCCCATCCCACCCTTTCCCCCGCGTTGTGGAGCTGATAGGCTGCATGAGCAGAGAGAAGAAAAATGTAATTAGCCCCCCCAAAACAAACAAAAACAAATGTCATCACTTCATATTTAGCGCACCCTTCCCCAATTTTAGAGCCAATTTTAATCAAACTTTGGCACCCCAAAATTCTGATCGAGATGGGGTGTTGGGGGGGGGGGGGCTCGAGTCGAGTCGCCTTGGTTCGTGTATGGTGTAAATGAATGCTCTGCTGTGTTATCGTAGTAACACTGATTCCTTCTTGCTAGCTCGCATTTGTCAACGTTTTGGTACCAGTTGAACACAATCGTATACACTAAAAAGAATTGGTCAAAATAACCAATGTTTTGGTGAGTATCTGTCCGACAGAAAAAATGGTCAAAATCAACAAAATTTTGGTAGATTTTACCCAATAATCTCGTTTAAAACCCTGATTTTAACCGATGATTTTTCGGTTGGACACAGTCATATTCAGAGCGCAAAAACGAAATTTGTACGGTCAAAGTCAGTCGAAAAAAAGGGGAACCAAGCGATAAGAAGGATACGATCAGTTGTGATCACCCTACGATGATCGTAGACCCATCGTAAACAAAACTTAAGTTGTTTGGACAGCATATTGCTAAACCGTTAAGAACGTACCGTGAAGACAGGTAGATATTACTCAATTTTGTGTAAAAAGGGAACATGCATATCGGTTGAGTAATATTTTGCACCATTCACACAGCAAGATAAAAAGCATTCTTACCCGATGTGGTGAAAAAAATATTACCAAATTAATATGCATGTTCCCTTTTTACACAATATTCAGTAAGTGTTTACTAATCCATCTCCATAGAGTAGGCTTTTATTACAGCTCAAATTCTTTTAAGCTGGCATCAAATAAGTTATTATCAAATAAAACTATTTATATCAAAACAATAAAAAGAAAACATAACAATCACCGCATTCTCTATCAACGCAACGAATAGCGTCAAGGAATTTCAAGGAACATACACTCTAAAGAAGGATGAGTTAAAGTTTACTCAATATTGTGTAAAAAGGGAACATGCATGTCAAATGCGTAATATTTCTCACCCTATTATCGGACAAGAATTTACTCATGCAATTTTGTGTAGAATCAACAAAATTAACCCAACGTTTTGCGAACTTTTACCCAATATGGCGCAAAATATTACTCAGCTGACAAGCATGTTTCCTTTTTACGCAGGGATGTTTTTACCCAATATTGAGTAAACTTTTACACATCCTTCTTTAGAGTAGCAAAACTCACCTGCATAGCATATTCCTACCGATGATAGAAGAAAAAGTAAACTAAACCGGTCCAGTTTCATTTTCTGACAGGACCACCGTCGTGGCCGTCGAGATGGAAAAACATGAGCAGAAGACAGTCTTTACTTTCCCCAACTATCACACTGAGCTTAGTCTTATTATACTCATTATTATTAAAGGAAGTTGTAGATAACGGGAATATCCGTACAAATTCATCACATCGATTTGCCTCTGGTAATACAGATTTTAAATACCTACACAATCAGGATATAATGCCTATCAAGTCTGGTTTTTGATTTTCTTATGCCACTGCCAGATTTTATAATCATGCATATAGCATAATAAAGATAAGTATTATGAAACAGCACTTATGATAGAACTACTTTGTATTATGATTTATATGGCAAATTAATGTGAGAGTGAAAGCATGGTCGAGAAGAGATTTGTTTGAAGGGGAGGATGAGTAGAGCTCGATATATATTTCCCTTATTTAGCTTCCGGGTAAGCATGCTG
>BQKZ01013966.1:0-11320 GCA_036244855.1 Temnopleurus reevesii | reverse complement strand
GTACATCATTTAAATCTGTTCAGTTACAATTTTATTACAATTGGGTATAAATAATAAAAAGCACAACCATTGGGTAGAGTCATATCACCGAATCACCACCATGTTTCACATCTTTCGCCAAAAGTGAATCGTTTGTTATTTATAAACATTTAGGCCTTTCTGAGAAATGCCCGTCTTATACTCAAGTGATAGCAAGACCATTTTCCAAGTCGTAAATTTTGTCATTGTTTTGATTTGTGTAATTTGCGCCGAAATAGTGGCCATGAACTTCATATACCAAGGTTTTACCAAGGTTGGCATGTCAACGAGTCATGTGAGCGACATTAATATAAAGGCTGCCAAACTGGACTTGTTATGCCCATACGAGATGATGATGATGATGATGATGAATTTGGATTTAAAGGCGTTTCTCATTCAATTCTGAATATTTACGCCAGAAAAAAAAGAAAAAAGAAAAAAAAACCCAAATCGTATATAAAGTTGCATTTATAATCAAGTCAGAAAATTGAACGCAACTCCATTTTCAACCAATCAGGAACATGCATTTAGAAATTGAGTTTTATTTTCTGAGACGTGTTTGAACGGAATTTTCTATGCAATATCTGAATATGGCTCTGTTGTTCTTTTAAGGGCATACAAAAAAAAATCAAAATGAAAAATGCTTAGATGCGATTTCCTGGCATCTGAGTGATTTTTTGTAATACTTGAAATGTGTGATTTATCACCCTTTTCCTCTCTCCCCCTTTTGTTTTCTCTTTCGTTTTTGTTTTTGTTTTGCCAGACGATGGGGGAGGGGGCACGTGCCCCCCGTAGTTACGCCACTCTCTATATATATATCTCTCTCTCTTGCTATTTCAAAACTTGACTGTATCCAAGATCTCCAAACATAGTTTGCTTCCGATAGGGAGAAAGAGAAATGAACGGAGTTCATATAGACACCTGTTCCGTCACTACATAAAAATGCTACCGTAATGCATCACTTAAAAAGTTTGACAACTTCACCCCTAGGACCCGCTAACATAACATTCCCTTTGCTCCCAATTGGACCGTATATGTCCCTAAATCACCATTTTGAAGGAATACCAAAGGCGAAAAATGCAGACAACGTATTACATGAAAAATTAGGAATGTTGACACTTTTCCATCAACACACAAAAAATGTCAAGGCACGTTACACCTTTTCTTAAAATGTTATCATGAGTGTTGTTCAAAAAGGTATTGCCCGAGATGGTTGTACAAATTACTTTCAGAATAACGAACATGTGGAATAATGTCACAGATGTCCCTAGTAACTTTGTAATCATAATCATTCACACACCATGTGTTAGGGCGCCTTATTCAATGTTAAAAAGGCGCAAAATTTGAACAGATGACCAGACAAGTGCAAAAATTACAGATCGCCGTATACTTTTTTTCTTCAAATGTCTGTAACTAACTCGTTCATATTTTACTATTTCCCGTCTTTCGAAATAATGAATCGTTCAGTAATAATTAAAGTAATGAGTTATTTCGTTTCTATTTGGCATCATTAAAACATTCCCTGCTTTCCAAGGCTGAATTACAAATTAATTTACAAAAGACGGTTTGAAAATACGAGGAATAACACTAATAATAAAATACAATAATAAATAACGCACCGGATATGCTTACAAAGGAAAGTGGTCTAAAAGTGATAAAATACTGGCAAAAGTAATATTACACGGATTTGTGGCTAATTGTTAACAAAATGTATTTTTTAATAATTTTTATTATCATCATTATTATCATTATTATTATTATTGTTATTATTGTTATTATTATTATTATTATTATTATTATTATTATTATTATTAATACTACTATTTAAATCATTATCATTATCATTACTATTATATGTTATAAGGAATATTGGAAAGTTGAAAGTTGTGAATATCTCCAGCAGCACCCAATGGATGCAGAGCGATACGGGAAGATGTGACTGGGGCTCCCGGGGTACTTTTTATTCTTCTCCCTATTCGGGACTAAACAAACAGAAGGAACATTTGATGAAATTTATGGGGTTGACATTTCCTCATATATGCATCCCTCAAGATGATCGTCATTTGTATATCTTTATTTCTTTTGATCACCAGTTTCTACAATTTTTATATTTTGTGTCTAGTGGTTGGCGCGTTTCAGAAATAGCAGGGAACTGCATTCCATATGCTACTTCACATCTCGATCCTTCCGGATCTGCATATAATATTGAATCTTCTTCATTTTCACTTTGCTGGAACAATGATACATGGGCACTGATAACGCAGCATTAATATAATTGGATTCATTTGGATAATATCTCGTTTGACTATAAAGTTCAGTTATCTGTCACGATGGATTTACAATTGAAATGGCACACCACTCTACTCATATTTGCGATTTTTGTTTTATGTCATCATCGGATCCAAAGCTCACATGTAAGTATCTTCTATACTTTTAAAAGAAGAGTCTATCAAAAAATTATATTTATTTTCAACAGGAACAGGAATAATTGGTGACTAGAACAAAAAAGTTTGCAAATAATCGGACAAGTAATAAAAAAAGTTATGATTTTTTTTTAAGTTTTGGAAAAATTAGCAAATTAATATTATTAAGCAGATTATAAAAAAATAACAGATGATAGGCCTACATTGCACGTTCTATTTCAAATGCATGTGTGCACAGAATTAGGTGGAAATGTGAGAATTAATTTTTGTGTAGGCCTATATCTTTTCATCATTCTTTCGTACAATCTCGGAAATAGCAGCACATGCTGTTGAAATCGAGATAGGGCGCTAAAAATACATATGTCATGTTAAAACATCTCGACGTATAGTTCACATTTTTATTCTTTTACCAACACTTGGCATATATTTGGGCTTTAACGGAGGGATGTCGCGTATAAAAGAATAAATGTAATTTTTCATTAAACAATACTGAGTGAAAATTTCACTCAGGACTGTGAAATTGGAGTGAATATATTTGTTTTCAGTCGTTTTATAAAGACCGCCTCAACCACGGGGTCACAACAAAAGAAGCGAAAATTATAAAAATGCTTACAAAGAGATCTTTTTATTCTTACTTTTGAAAAGTTACATTTTTTATATTTGTGTTGAATTATGCATAACATATAAAATCATGCCAACTTCACTTGTACATTTTAAAGAGGAGAAGTCACTAATATTAGTTGTGTCGGTTGATTATTGATTTTTGCGGCGCGTATTATTCACATATATCAACATTTACACCGAAAGTGAGAGTGTGGTAAAATTTATAGGTTTCATTCAAATGTGTTTTGAAATTACTTTGAACCAGTTCACCGGAATTTATAACCAGAAAGTATAATTGCTGAATTTCGAAACAAGGACTGTATTTTCAGTAAATACATGCAATACACATTCCCTATGTGGCTGCCCCAACCTTTCAAAACGTTCTGNTCCCGTATAAAAGAATGAAGGTATTTTTTCAATAAACAATGAGTGTAAATTTCACTTAGCAATGAATGAATTAATAAAATGTGAAATTCGACTGAAATTTTAGTGATATTTTGTTTTCAGCCGTTTTGTAAAGACCGCCACAACCACGGGGTCACAACAAAAGGAGTGAAATTCATAAAAATGTTTATAAAGAGATCTTTTTATTTTAACTTATGAAAAGTGACATTTTTTACATGTGTGTTCAATCGTGCATAACTCATATAGAATCATGGCAATTCTTAAATAGACTCCACTTGTACATTTTAAAGAGGAGAAGTCAGTAATATTAGTTGTGTTGGTTGATTATATTGGTTTTTGCGGCGCGTATCATTCACATATGAAAGTTTACGCCGAAAGTGAGAGTTTGGTAAAATTTATAGGTTTCATTCGAATGTGTGTTTTAAAATTACTTCGAAATTTACGCGCAATTTAGGAAACAATGATTTGCTCATGACCCTTTATAAGCATTCTTTTTTTGGGCCGGCCCGACTCGGTACATTGAGTAGTCTTCTAAGTTAGCAGGGCCCTTAACAGGGCAGTCGCTAGATTTTTTAAGGGTTGCATTTAAACATTTTCTGAAACTCCCTTGGAAGATTGTACAACACACCGCGAGCTGCCAATCAAAAATAAACAACAAAAATAAGATTGCGCATTACATTCCATTCTCTTCGCCTTTTTCACGAGCAAAATAGGGTCTGTTTTGTAACAATTTTTATTTTTTTCTCATCCATAAGGTTTGTTTAGGGGCACTCTCTGCACCACGTCTTTGGCCAGCCCACTGGGACGACCATTGTTTATATCCTAGAAAGTCCTTTTTTGTTGGCAACTGAGCAGATGAGGCAAACAAAAGCTATATTTCTCCTTTGGTACACCGGTATGCACATTAAAGCGTTATATATTTTCTAACCAATTCGCCAGAAATGTATGAAGTATACAAAATTTGGCGAATTTCGCAACAAGGATCGTATTTTCAGTAAATACATGCAATACAAATTCCCCATGTGGCTGCCCCTAACTTTTCAAAACGTTGCGCGGTGTTTGCGCAATTGGAAACTCATCGGGAGGAGGGGGGTGTACTAAACCCCTAAAAGGAAACCATTCAGATATTATTGATTGAGCTCCCAAATTGTTTTATATTGGTGTTTATGTGAATAAAATGATTAGGTCTCCCAATATTCAATATCTTTCCAAACCGCTGTATTTATTTTACTTTTGAGGGGGGGGGGGGCTTATTTTGTGTCGCTAAATATCTCTAATCTTTAGAGGGGAAATAATGCAGGCAGCCCTCCCATCAAATCTGATCTTAATCAGAATAAGGGGACGAACAAATCGATGATTTGTACAAGTATTATGATTATCATGCATTGTCCCTCCCAACTTTTCAGCTTCCGTAACCATGGTAACTTCCACCTCCCTGAGCTGGTATCCCGATATTGGGTATTCCCTAGTTCAGTTGAGGACTCTGTGTTCTAATAGCACCTGTCCCCGCACTTAGGCGCGATACGAGGTATGTGATATTCTGTGGTTGAGTGCTATGTCTTCAGGGAAAGGATATGTGTAAAGGCAGGTCCTACTATCACAGAGTCATCAACTGGACTAGGTATTCCCACGAATGTGCTCGACTGCTGGACTTCTAATGTTTGCGGCAGGTAGATAGACAACCAGATACGATATGCACATTTTGAGAAGAGATACGTACTGCGTACTTGGTTCAACATCATCTTGAATACGATGGAAGACATGAGTACTTGACTCATGCCAGAAGTTCTGGCATGCGTGGCCTGAAATTAGTGAGTGGAGATGAGACAGAAGTCGAAGAGTTCAAACGAACGTTTAGGGGCTCAAGTTTCTAAAGTTTAAGGCCAGGTGCAGGCCGGAGATATCTCCAAGTACGGAGTGACCCGTCTGTCCAAAGACCTGAGAGGAGCTTGTCCGTGTTACTCGGGGTCATACCCTGTTGTGAAGTTTTGGTGAAACTTTCCACAGTGAAACAGGTGGGTCAATGGGCTACAAACCTCATGCTACCTGTATTTTGCTATTTGTTATGATGTTTAACACATTAAAAAACACATCAATTTGTTTTTTTTGTGCTAAATTTATTTCACTTTTTTTTTTGTATTTAGGTGGCCTGTTCATCTGATTCTGATTGTGCAGAAGATCAAGAATGCTGTGATCATCATGGAGATGGAATGTGCACTTCCCGTGGAGGTAATGAAAAAATGGAAATTCATTTCTTAGAAGAAGGAGAAGAAGATGAAGAAGATGAAGAAGATGAAGAAGCAAGAGAAGAGTAATAACAAGATAATGAATAAGAAGGAGAAAATGATGAAGAAGATGATGAAACAATAGAAGCAGATGAAGAAGAAGATGATGAAAAAAGGAAGAAGAAAAAGGGGATGATGATGATGATGATGATGATGAGAAGGAGGAGGAGGAGGAGAAGGGGGAGGAGATGAGATAATAATGATGGTGATCACAAAGATTAAAAAAATATTGATAATGGTAATGAAGGAGCAGAAGATGATGAAGATGGTGAAGGTGTTGGTAACGATTTTGATGAAGGGATGATGGTGATGGTGGTGATGATGATGATGATGATGATGATGATGATGATGATGATGATGCTGATGCGTCTGCTGCTGCTGATGATGATGGATGATGATGGTGATGATGATGATGATGATGATGATGGTGATGATGATGATGATGATGATGATGATGATGCGTCTGCTGTTGCTGATGATGATGGATGATGATGATGGTGATGGTGATGATGGTGATGATGATGGTGATGGTGATGATGGTGATGATGATGATGATGATGATGATGATGATGATGATGGTGTGATGACGATGATGATGGTGATGATGATGGTGATGATGGTGATGATGAAGATGATTATGATAATGATGATTATGATGATCGATGATGATCGATAATGATGATGATGATGATTATAGTGATGATGATGACAAACAGTACTGATGATGGTGATGATGATGATAATGGATGATGATGATGTTGGTGATGATTGTGATGATGGTGATGATGGTGATGATGATGATTATGATAATGATGATGGTGATGATGATGGTTATGATAATGATGATTTAGATTTCAACTTTTAAATTCAAGCAATTGTAGAAAATAACCAAAAAAATATAGTCTACATTGATGATTTCAATGATGATGAAGATGATACTAATGATTAAGATGATGAAAATAATGATGGTCATAATATTGATAAAAATTATGTTGACAATGAAATGAGTGATTACCGGTGTTCTTGATGATCCTGATGTGGCGGAATAATCATTTCATGCGTATAAATGTTTAATCTGAACAACGTTTAGTTATCATAATGATTTCCTTCATATTTACCTCCTTACCAGTTCCTCCGAAACCATGTCCAAGTGGGAACGTAGGTTGTTCTGAAGATGGTTGGTACCTCCCGAAGCAATGCAATAGAGAGACTGGCCAATGTTGGTGTGTTACACTGTGTGGCCATTTTAGGCCTGGAAACTATTCTGATGGCATCCTCCAGTGTGGTAAGAATAGCACAAAATTTTCTCCCTCTGTTGGAGCTCTTTTAATATTTATTCAAGTGGGGTATTCTGAAGATAGTTGGAACTTTCTAAAGCAATCGAGACTGACAATGTTGGTGTGATACACCTTGTGGCCATGTTAGGCCTGGAAACTAATCAGACAATATTTGATAGTGTGGTACATCAAGAGTGCGAGAGTTTTGATAAATTATACACTTTCCTTCTTCTTTGGGAAATCTTTTAATGTCTTGCAAAGTGGGTTGGTCTAAAGATGGCTGGAACCTTTCTAAAGCAATGTAACTGAGAGACTAGTGAATGCTGTTGTGCTACAAATTGCGGCCATGTTAGACTAGGAAACTATGTGAATGGCATCCTCCTTTGGAGTAAGCAAAGTGTGGGGGTTGAAAATGAACGAAGTTAATATGGGTAGCAAGGCCGAAAATAGGAAGCTCAATCGGGGCACATCAAATCATCCAAATTATAAGGAGGGGGAGAACAGGAACAAAAAGAGAACTTTACTCGATGAAGTCCGGTAGTGCACTGATGCTTTATTTCAGGGCTGACTCAGCCACTGTTCAATACCAATTACAACACATATAAATCAATCAACTTATCAATCAACCAATCAGAAGTATAAGGAATATTCACGACAACTAAAATGGGAGTAACCTAATAAGAGAAGAACCAATAAGAACATAGCAGGGTGATGGAGCATGATGGTGATTATGTAATGTAGAAATCATAAACCAGATGTGTGAATGAATAAAAGAGCACATCTGAAAAGCTAAGGAATGGGCAACTAAAGAAGGGAGTGTGAATGACAATGGAAGTGGAATGACAATGACAATGAGGATGAAATGCTGGGCATGATAATGTTATGTAAATAGAGAGGGATCTAGAAATGCTGAGCATGAGGAATGGTAGAGGCATGATGATGATAAAGGAAGGAACAGATGGGGAATGCAGATAGAAATGGAGACCTGCTGAACAGAATGAAATACCAACACGAGATAAAGTAAACAAAATAACTTAGCTACATTCAACTTAGATACCAATGCTAAATAGAATCAAAGAGAATAAAGAATAGTTGAAACTAAATACAAAAGACAACCAGATGTCAAATTAATGATCCTACAAAAGCATCTAGTGGAATCCAGATGGGTGTCATAAAAGGGCCAATGCGCCCTATTTATGCTCTGTATGAGAGTGTGAGCCCCTTCAAGTATCTCTCATAATTTTTCGAAAGCTGTAAGTAAATCAGATATGCTAGATAGGATCCAGTAGTTAAGATGTGAAAACCTCATTTTTCACCTTTTATTTGCTTTTCTGTAGACTCCCATAGACCATAGTTTCCAAAGGGTTCATATGTTGCCATATTATACGTAGGATTGCAATTTACTGTTTTGCTTAATTTCTTTCAATCCAACCAAGTAAAGTGTATACCTCATCTTTCATCTCGTATAGTTACATTTTCCCCATGTTGTTCACATGCATATGACCCTTCTAATGAAAAGTCAGATTAGTGCCAATATTTGTTACATGAAATTACATTTTTCTTGCTCAGAGGTTTTGTGTGTCCCTACTGAGTGTACCTACTGTAAGCTTCAGATATATATTATGATATGTACCGATATCATTGGGTTGTTGCAGATCAAATAAACATGGCTGATCAATAGTTACCCATCGCCGTGAATCAAATCATTTGTTATGTACTTTTGTGGACCCCAAACCACCACAAGGTTCATCATGGTGGCAGCGGTGGGATGCGAACCCACGCCATCGAAATGACTGGTGACTCAAAGCAGTTATTTCGATGGCGTGGGATCAGCCATGTTTATTCGATCTGCCATAACCCGACAGTATCGGCACATATCATAACATTATATAAACTACTGAGATAATGACATTATGACAGACATGTTGTAATTTGATAGGCTAGGGGATGTTGTTAAAAAATTGCAATTGACCGCAAGTGGTAGTTGATTGGAACGTGCCAATCAAAATCATTGTTTCATGTGCGTCTTGTTAAAAGCGCATATCATGCCGAGGTAGAGTGCGCGTAGCAATTGACAACTGATTTGCAGTTGATTTGCGATCATTTACAAATTTTGAACAACACCCCCTAAGATTACACTATAATTCTAAGTATCTTTGTTTACAGATCAAGATAGTCCACCTTGCAGTAAAGAACTTGCCGAGCTTGAATCAATCACTAGCCCGTTTCCCTCGGGTATTCATCCATTCAGACCTCACTGCACAAGCACTGGTTTCTACAACCACACGCAGTGTTATGGGAATGGATGCTGGTGTGTTAATCAATGTGGGGAGAAGTTTCGCGGAACGATGCACCAAATGTCGCACGTGAATGCCTATGATTGTGGTAAGTAATAATAATGATGATAATGATAATAATGATGATAATAATGATAATAATGATGATAATAATAATAATGATAATAATAATAATAATAATAATAATATTGATAATAATAATGATAATAATACTTATACTAGTACTACTACTAATAATAATAGTAATCATAATAATAATAATAATAATGTGTCCTATTTACCCAGGGCGGCCGCTTCAGTTCATAGAACTGTTCTCCCAGCAGGCCCTGCAATAACATAGAGCTATTATATCCCGGTTTATTGGATTCAAGACTCTAAGCATACTATGTACAATTTTCACTCCCTGAGGAGTATTCCAGCAGGTGCGTCATTGCGCTCAATGCTAAATTGACGATGTTGTGGTCACTTCCAACCGGTCCCCAATCACATCAGGGTAGAGTGCAGCACAAGATAAATTTCTTGCATGACCCAATGCGTAGAATTAAATTCTGCTTTCCCGCGTCAAGAAGAAAAGTTTTTAAATTATTTTGATCTGTTCGCGACTACCAAATTTAGTGTTATTGTATTTCATTGCCATTATATTGATATCATTTGATGCCTTGTGCCAAATATATCGGAAAATTAATACTTATCTAATTTGTTACATCACTTATTGGTAATTGGTTTGTTATTTAAGAGTGAAACATTCAATCAAGGTACTGTGTAAAGATGTACTTTGTAACTTAATAGAGGTGCTGTGATTTTGTTTTCAATGATCATGAGCGGCACTGGCTCTGGCGTTAATTTTTGGAATAAAATAAGAAATGCTTCAAAGGGAAAGGGTCTTTAATTCAGGGCAAGTAATTTCATATAGCCAAATTTTTCATGTTTCACTTTTGAACGTTATTTTCCCATTTTAGCAATGAGATGGAGATGTGGTCATGACCCCTGTGAATCGATGACCTGTGACCTCTACCCACAAGCCACCTGTAGTGTGGTCGAACGTTGTGGAAAGTGTCTTCCTGTTTTCAGTGTCGGAGATCAGCGTGTGTCATGCAATTTAGGTATGTGATTGGATAAGCTCATCTCTTCCAAGATCAATTTTTTCCTTAGAAAGACATCTTAAAGGGGAATTAAACCAGGATATTGATGTACTGTCGGAGAATGCAATATCAAGCTGTGAAAATTTGAGCAAAATTGGATGATCCATTTAAAAGTAATACATTTTCAGAGTTTTGAATGACACCCCTCATGGGCTCGTTGAGTCAGCAAAATACAGGGAAAGAAATGGCTGCCAACGTGGAAATCTTGCCATTTACTTTTTACACAAAATTCCACATTTTCCTCTGTTTGAGGAAAAGTGGACAATTTTTTTCTTTTAGTTAGATATAATGTAGCCATACCAATTATGCAAGTATTCCAAAAAGGCTGATGGTGATTCCTCCATTGAAATATGACATTGATCAGTTTTCAATAAATTCATGTACAAAGTTATCAAGGAGTTCTCCATGTAGCACATTACATGTTATGCCAGAGTTGCCAATTCAGGGATGCCCATCACAGGTGAAAATGGTAAAATATAACTCATGAATTTTGAATGGATTATCGAATTTTTATCAAATTTCTTTTATTTTCATTTAGTGACAACAAATTAATGTCAATGTGAAGTTCCCCTTTAAGGATTTTTATACTTTTGTACTTCAAGTAACAAAAAGCTTGGTCAACCTCGTTTACTCTCCAGATTCAGAGAAAGGCGCCCATGCAGGAGTCTGTCCAAAGCCTTCATCCATCACACTTGGTACTGGGGTCTATGCTTGCAGAGATGATACTGATTGCCATGGCAACAAGAAATGCTGTGGGAGTCACCAAGGCATGGTTTGTACTGACCCTGTATCCAAAGGTGAGTTCACAAAGTTTATTGTGTCATTTATTTTTTAAACATTTATGTTTGTATTTACAGCTTAATCAACATT
>BQKZ01013965.1:0-13754 GCA_036244855.1 Temnopleurus reevesii | reverse complement strand
ATGGGTGTGTTAGAAGAATATCCATTTCAAAACCCCCACAAAATGTGGAATATTAGTATTGCAAATTTGTTCTACCCATAAGAACATCCATTAAATCAAACCAAGATTTGCTTTAGTATAGATGCCAAGAAGTTTGCTTATTGCTTTTCATGCATAGTGAAATAAAACTATAGTTGAAATAGTTGATTACTACCATTTGATGGGCATGAAATTGCTTTATGTTTCGATTTATATGTTTGTGAAGGATTGTTTTTAACAATATTTTTTAATCAATTCATTTATCTTCTGTTATTTGTTTCGTAATGTTATTTGGTATATAACCAGTGATTTAATGCCAATTGTAATGTTTTGTTTTATACTTATTTTTTTTTGAAAAAGTTTGTTTCATATTTATCAGTTGTCAAAAAAAAGGTGTTTTGAATAATCAGATTTATGTATTTAACCATTAATGAAGAAATAACAATTTAATCCAATTGTGTGTAAAATTAGAGAAGAAAAATACAAAAAAATGATCAGGACCCTATGTAGTTTAAAGGAAACCATTGCTTTTATACTGTTGAAGAATTTTCAAATCGTTGACCAGAAACCTTTGCCTATATTATCTTGAAGCAATAAATTCTTCATATCTTTTGGCTATTATCAGCAATATAGCATTTTAAATCTGAACCAAAATCATTGCTTTTTTCCAATAAATACCTGTATTTACTTCTGCATATCATACCTTTAAAAATAGAATAGAACAAATTTCATCACAGAGAGTCTGGATTTTGTTGCATTATTGTAAAAAAAAATTTTTAAAAAATGACCTTTAGGCTTTGTAGTTTAGAGAAGCGTTTTCATGAAAAATTCAGATTTTTTTTTTTGACAAGTGGGCATGATCTGCATGACTTGTTTGTGCATTTCTACTTTCCACTTTAGATATGTACACTTTTATTATTTATATGATATATTTATTATTAGTGCATGCTTTTTACAGATTTTGAAATTTATATTGATATCCTTCAAAAGAATATGATTATGGCCCAAATTCATGAAGTAAGTTAATAATCCATGCTCAAAACTACAATTTTTTTACTTCGATTGATAAGAATGAGCATAGAATGTTGGAAACTATGCATATTTACAGCATACTTGAGATAGAGAGTCCTTCAAATTTGGCATTGAATGGGATTATATAAACTGTTCATGAATTTGGGTCATTATGTAATTAATTCTTAATCCTAATGCACGTTTTTTAAATATTATTTCTTTCACTCTTCTAATGAATGCCTCATCAGCTTTTTCTCTCATTGTGTTTTGTTTTCTTTGCATCATCATAACTCAAATTTTTTAAATCGAAGGTCGAATGCCCTCTTCTAAACGCAGCACAATCCTAGGTGAATTATGCAATTTGCACTCACTCACACGCAACAGAACAGGTGGGACTAATAGCGGAAAAAAATAGGGAGCTTTTGATTTCTTGCACTGAATGACTTATACAGGGAATAATTTTCCGTGTATTTTTTGTTTTATTTTATTTATTTTTTTTTGCCACACATGGGGTGGAACACCCTCCTGAATCGCATTGCAATTTGCTATATGGATTTTCAGCAACATTGCTACACAAAAGATGTTTTGTTTAGCAATTTTTCATATAGAGCTGTGCAGTAAAGTTTTGGAAATGACTCCTCAATGTCTGGAACTGCTAATCAAAGATGAAAACTAAAATTATTCCCTGTAATATGGCAAGTAATTATGTCCGTGCATGCGCTAGCCAACCTAAGTCATTAATATAAAAATTATGTTCAAATTGCTTAAAANAATTCTAGGAGATCATTTGATTTATTTGTTTTCCATTTTAAGAGCATTTTCACAATTTGATCAAGAAATTGTAATGATTTTGCAACAGAAATAATAATATTTACATGTCATCTGTTACACATAAATTAAGAATGCATAACACCTGAAAAGTGAAGCTCATTAAGTTAAAGAAATGGAGAGGCATGCATAAAAAGCAAGGCTTGTAAAACGCATGCTCCTTCTTTTGGAATAAGATTTCCATTTATTGATCAAATGGATGAATAATAAGCAAGACTTGCTGTGCCAATGAGGATATTTTTCTATGTTAAAGGGAAGAGGAATAAGAATACAAAGAAACATCTCTCTCTAACTAATAATATAGAAGGAGTGGATGCAAAAACTCTTTCATTGAAAGGAAAATAGATTAGGAATGAATATCTGCAATCTGGTTCGTGCTTTGCAGTGTCTATTGCAAAAATTCTAACTTCTATAGCAATTTTATTTTGCTATGTCCATGTATCTCTACTCATATCTGTACCTAAAGAGATGAAAATATTTTACCCTGAAATCATACTACACATGATGCGCTAATCAGCAATCAAAGTACTTTTTCTTTCATTGTCTAAAGTCTTTTGATTTATTTATGATGTTAGCAGTTAGATAATTATGCAGAACCTGTTCACAAAGACTACTTTTAGAGAGGTCATAAGCTATTTTCATTTGATGACCGGTCTAAATAGGTTTGACTCTACCTGTGTTTTTAATTGATAGAAAACTTTCACAATCCCCTTCCTCCATTCCAGGCAACCCTGGACTAGGCACCATGGAGCTATCCCTGATGGACTTTGGCTGCGACGCCCCGCCCCCAGCGTTCCTCCCCCCTGATAAATGGGAGGACATCCTAGCAATATCTGTTCTTCCAGGTGCCCTTGATTCCCTATGTGTGCAAGTTGCTGAGATGCCGGAGAGATGGGAGGAGTGGTATCAGGCGTCAGAGCCGGAGAGACTAGCGTTGCCCCTGAGACCTGGAACTGGTAAGTGATTGACCAAACTTGAATAGTCCTTTAATCCCTGGACTCTCTCTGCATCTGGACAGCCAAGAAGGAAGAGTGTTAGCAGGCTTTGGAGCCAGTGAGAGAGATTAGATCTGCCTCTCAGACCGGCTTCTGTTGAGTCATTTGGTTCCCTGGACTCTTTGTATGTCCAGGAGTTACCATAACAGCATGCAATCAAGATCAATAATGTCATTGGATTAATCAGTGCTGACTAATTGTGAATGACGACAAACTTCATGAAACACCCTCCTGGTATGAGAGTTATAGTGTAAATATGGTAAATTTCCTTGTTATTTTTGGTCAAATCTTTGCCAGCTGTCTCATGGTAATGCATTTTTATTTGTTTTGAGGCAGATGAAATTTTGAGTGAATGCTTTATGCAAGTTATGACACCCATTGCCTCACTTGTGGAATAAGATTCTCTGATAACCGGTGATGATATTAAGCATTCTTGATCAACTTTTCTTTTTCACTTCTTTTCATTATTTTGTGTCAGAAATCACCTAATCTTGGTTCAATGATTTTGCTTTATCAATTTGAAGGTGAGGAGCGTCCAATCGACGAGCAGGGACAGACATCTGCCCAAAGCAGCCCCGACCTCGGGAACCTCAATGAGTTCCACCAGCTGATCCTACTCCGCCTTCTCCGCCCAGACCGGTTCCCCGCTGACGCCTCTCGCTACGTCCAACGGCACCTGACCTGTGTCAAGCCTCTGCCCTCTGCTCTGGGGAGCATCCTGGGCAGCGCTGCCCGGTCGCTGGCGGTGATGGTGTTGATGCCCCCGTCGCCCGCTGGAGGGAATAAGAGGTTGCCGAGTGAGTTGAAGTCTAGTGCCAGGCCCGTGGATATACTGCATTCTTATGCACTGGTAAGAGATAATCCAAGATTGACAATGCTTAAGGCCCGGGCACACCAAACACGGCACGGCGCAACTGCACGGTATTTAGTTACGCAATGTCTCCCCTGTGATTGGGCAATTGGTGAACATCCTTTGCGCGAAGGAGCGCGCTGACCAATTACAACCAAGATACTGCGTAAATACCGTGCTGTTACCCTGTGCTGGGGCCTTTATGCTTATTGATGAGATATATTCTCATCTAGATTCGTTTTGTAATTTGTGAATGGGTAAAATGGATTTATTGTCATGCTTTTTTCACGACAAAACATTTGGTTGATGCTGTTTGACTATTTGCATTCTAATTTCTGATTTTATATACACTCTTGGGATTCTAGCTAAGTCTGCAGATTTTCCCCCAACACTCAAGGCATTTTGCACATTTGCCATATTCTGCTAGGAGATAGAAAGGAAGCATTTTTTACAATCGTATATTCAACCCTTTTAGTCTTATTAAGCTTTTAGATTCTCCATATCGTGCATTTCTTTACATATCAGTGTCCTCTGTATTGTTTTATAATATGTAATGTTCACATACTCTTATTCCTCTGTTTGATTTTTAATATTGAATAAAATTATTATCAAAAAGATAAAGTTGAATCATTTTTGATCAAAATAGAATCTTTATAATAGCTTGATCATTCTCTCTCTTATGATTCAGGCTAAGAGCATCCCATACGAGCGCATCTCCATCAACGAAGGCACAGAGCAGCAGGTTGCCATGGCAATAGATGCAATCGCTGACAAGGAGGGATGGTTGGTGATCGAGGACCTCCATCTTGCTTCCAACCTCTTCCTCGCTAACCTCAAAGGTCAACTTATTAGAGTGGGAAACACTGGAGGTGAGTTGGTAATACTGTAAAAGCTGAAATTTTTGCTGGGGTTTTATTTTTTGAATTTTGCGACCATTGATTCAATTTAATTTTCACTAGCTCAGAATATTCATAGACTTGTGTCAATTATTCTTTCAAAGTGTGAAAATAACTCGCTAATGTGTGAAAAGGTCTGAAATATAATAAATTGGCTGAAATTTCTGTACACCAAAATATTAAATTTTACAGTAGTGAGCTTATGCTGCCATATTAATTCTGATCCGGTGCATATTTTACACATTACTGTAAAATATTTTATCGAAGGCAATATCTTTTCAGGTTTTCCATGCAGACATTTGTTTTTATCATTTCAACATATAAGGAGGGGGCATAGAGTATCAAATTGGGGGTATGAATGTCTATTTTGATAGCAAAGTGTTGGTTCGAAACAGCAGATGTTCGTGCAAGGCTTCACGCAATGCAGACTGTAGTGGGATGCCAATTGTTAGAGACAACTGTGAATGTTGAAAACCTGTTAGCCTGAAAAATAGTGTAGCCAGTTCCCATGGCAGTGAATAGTTTAAATGTCAGACATTTATACACTTCTGTATAAGCTGAAATTTTCACTTGGGTTTGCTTGCTTGCAAATTTCACGACAAAGAATTCGCTAAAATTTTGACTCATTAGAATGCCCATGTACTTGTGTACAATAATCTTCAGAAACCTGATAACAACTTGCTATTGTGTGAAAAGATCTGAAATTCAGTGAATTCATTGTAATTTATGTATGTTAAAATACTAGTTTGATACATTATTCATTTGAAATGCAAGTACTTCCTGTTGCCTCATCCCCTTCTAGGTCCTTTGGGACTGAACCCTATCGCAGCCAGCAACCAATCACGATTCTGCATCTGGTTGACCTCCGAGCCGTCGGGTCGTCTCCCTGACGACCTCCTCCAGTCGGTCCGCATCATCTCGTGGGATGTGATTGGTTCTCATCTATTGAACGATCAAGATGGTTCAGCCAATATGGAGGTTGTTACTCTGTCGCAGGATGACGTACTGAAAACAGGTAACGACTGCACTAGTAAACTTTTGTTAGAGATAGTGGGAAGAGTTTGAAAATGGGCAGGGATTGTGGTTAATGTGCATAGTTGAGATAAGAAAAATTTTGTGAGGTGTGATTTGTTCTAATCTATTGTACGAACAAGATGGTTCATCAAATATGGAGGATGTTACAGTATTGCAGGATGGCGTACTAAAGACAGGTAAGAACAAATATTTTGAAATTTGTTGGGGTATAGGTACAGGCAGATTTGGAAGTTTTAGGAGTTAATTATCTCTTGCATGAAGAAGATATATCTACCATCCGCTTTGGAAGTTTTACCCTGTAATGGGATTTGTTAATGTTGGAGAAGTAATGGGTAGATTTAGTTGTAGGGATAGTGGTCATGGGTTGTGATTTGTTCTCATCTGCTGAACGACCAAGATGGTTCAGCCAATATGAAGGTTGTTACGCTGTCGCAGGATGACGTACTAAAAACAGGTAACGACTGCACTAGTAAACTTTTGTTAGAGATAGTGGAAAAAGTTTTGGTCAATGTGCATAGTTGAGATAAGAATAGTCTTGTGAGATGTGTTTAGTTCTCATCTGTTGAACGAGCAAGGTGGATCATCAAATATGGAGGTTATGACTCTGTAATTTATCATGATCATTCAATGTATGTAATCAATTTTGCTGATTGAGAGCAACTCTTTGAATTCATTAGACTTGCTCTTTCAATGGTCTATGTCCTATATCTTTATGCTGGCCCCTAAAAGCACTTGCAAATTTCATTCCTAGACTAAATGGCCTATTAAAGTTCCCAAACTTAGTTGTCAACAAATTAATCTGAATATTATGTATGTATACCATTCATGTTTACACTATTTTAGATAGTCAACATGATTTATGACCTATGATTTGGCTCAAAGCAATTTTAGTTAATTAATTCATCATTTTTTTGGTATTTTTCTACAGCTACCATCGCTGCTCTAAAATCCGTCGAGAAATCCACCTGGCAGGCTCTGTCCGACCAGAGCACGACCCTGCGAGGCGTTGCGTACGGGGCCTGTGTCATCCATGCGGTTCTCTACGCTCGGCAGATGTATGGCGCACGAGGGCTGTCACAATATCAGGCCTTCAGCAAGGTGCAGGTCAATCACTGCCTTGAGGTCATCTTGGGGTCAAGGTTCAAAGAGGAAGGAGGTCAGGCCGGGAGTGACAGCCTTGCTGAGCTGTGCAAGCTGATCACTGAGGTAAGGATGCTTGTGGAATTTGAAAGATTATGTGTACAGCTAAAGGCTACCGCACACTTCATGATTTTTAGTTGACGACCTTACAACCAATTTTACAAATACTGAAACACACTGTAAAACGTGCTAGTACTGTACTAGATACTTTAAACTTGATGAAAGTGTAAAGTACCTCACCATGAGGCAATGTATTATGCAGTATTTCAGTAAACAGTAAACAGCGGAAGCACATGTGCTCTCTTGGCAGAAAGTGTGAGAACAAAATCGTTTTTATCCAAATCATCCACTTGAGACAAAGACATTCAATGTTATACTGTAATACATCTCACAAATATTTCAATGCTGTTAGTGGATGAAGTGGAACTTCAGTACTTTTTTTAACTAAACTATTTAATTTATGAGTGGCTCTTAGCCACTATTTCTTCACTTTCACTACTATCTATATTTTTACTCACTTGAGAATGCATTGATCATCAATAATGAAATAAGATAATTCTCACAAATCCAGGTAAATCTATGAGAATAATGCTTATGTGTTCATCTTTAATTGAATAACAACATCACTCACATGCAATGCCACAGAATGAAGATGTTATGCAACATTCTTACAGCTTTTTATGAATTGTTGAGAAACAATATGTAACATATTATTCCTCTCTTCAGGTTGTTTATGGAAACATGCTCACCGACCCATGGGACCACCTATATCTGAACAAGATCGTCAGTCACGTCCTCACCTCGACAAGTCGATCTGGAAGTCAGCTGATCCTGGGATCCGTTACTGTGCCAACCCCTCCAGCCAACGTGGATGTGACGGACTATGCGGGGTGGCTAGAGGAGAAGTGGGATGATGATGTTGGAACAACCGAAGCTCTTAGTCTTGATGATGGTGTGAAGAAGCTGGTCAATAAAGCAAGGTACAAAAATTGTAATTGTAATGATGATGATGATATAGTTGAACCTCGTTGTAGAGGGGTCCTTTAGACTACAGAAATTACCTCTTTGTATTAAAATCTCGGGCCAAAGTACAATAGAGTACAAAGGCTTAGGCCTCAAAATATCACTTTTATCAGAACAAGAATGTATTATATCATTGCTTTTTATAACAAGGTTGGATTGTAATAGCAAGAATACAAAAAAAAAAGATAATTTTCGACTAATGTTTGTTGTTTGATATCAATATTGCTTTACCCTTGGAATTAATTGTTGGTCATGCTGCCACTGAACAGTGCTAGATCATGACTGTTCTACCCTTACATATGTAGAATGCCAGGCAATGCAGCAGCAACTTCCATGTTTGAAGATTTAGCCTAATGCAGCAGTCCAAAATCTCCTTATTATGAGGGAGCTGTTCTTCTGATTGAACCAACACATTGTTATGATAAGTTTTTAGAAGGTTTTGAGCATTATCCCTAATAAAATTTTGAAATAGGATGCATTTTGTACTGTTTGCAGGAAGGATAAATTGGAATAGTTTCTCATACTCATGATTCCATGAAGACCGTGATGTTAAAAACGCTGATTTCCATCCATTTCTGACAGTGTCTTGACTTCTTGACAAAATTCTACAATCTATATGAGGTCCAACGATGTGGTCTCATAAAAACTGACCTCCCTACCCAGCCCAATTTTTAACTTTGGCAAGATGTTTCCATGGAGATTGGAACGTTACTCTGTTTCAGTTCGGCACAGTACTGTAATGGTTTTATGATGATCAGCATGATGAAAATATTTCCCCTTTCCTTCCTTCTTTCTCTTATAGTGGTCTTGACTTCTTGACGTACCTCGACAATCTCTATGAGATCCAGCACTCCGGCCCAAAGGGGACCTCCCTTCCCGCCCAGCCTCAGTTCAACTCCAGCAAGATCTCAAACGCAATCGACTCCATCACCGAGAGACTGCCCTCTATAGTTGACCTGGGAGAGCTTCCCATTCACATCGTCAATGAGGCGGAGAGGTACACGTTCCCGTACCATGCTCCGTCGCTGATGAGTCTGCTGAGCGTGGCTAGCGTTGAGATGCCCCAGAGTATCGGCTTTGTGCTACTTCAGGTATGGGAATGCATAAATTGTTGGTGGTTGTATAAACTATAGTCCATTAGCAGAGCAGCCAACAAGTAGGATTTTATCCAATTTTGTGGATTTTTTAATGAAAATAGGACATTTGTAAGACATGGCCAGCGTTGAGATGCGCCAGAGAATCGGCTTTATGCTACTACAGGTAGGGAAATGTGCAGACCTGGGAGGTGTTTCACCAAGTCGTTCTTAAAGTTACGCATGACTTTAAGATAGACTGGTATCAATTCTTGCGCTGAATAAGTGTACTACTATGAAATATACGCACAAGAAAGGATATCAGTCGAACGTAAAGTCATGCGTAAAGTCTTTCTTATCTTGGTGAAACACCTCCCTGGGTTGTATTTCATAAAGCTGTGCGCAGATATATGCATGACTTCACAGTCGACTGGTGATCCTTTCTCACACTCATTGATAACTGCAGGCACTAAATCGCGTTGAAGAAAGTATCACCAGTCGATCTTGGTTAACTCCCTGCTCTGCCACGTTCGTCAGAGTCTCCATGAGGTGGAGTGCTGCATGCTGCAGGGCCAATACGCTATGAGACCCCACATCCGCATGGATATCATTTATTGTTTTTAAACCCTGTCATTTTAAAAAAACCTTTTCCTCCCGTTCTCTAGGAATGTCACTGGTTCAACTCTCTGCTCTGCCATGTTCGTCAAAGCCTTCATGAGGTGGAGTGCTGTATGCTACAGGGCCAATATGCTATGAGGCCTCACATCCGACATCTAGCAATGGCTCTCCAACAAGACGCTGTACCGGCTAGCTGGGTCCATCCTAATAGACAACCTAGCGGACATACGCTGGTATCGTGGGTAGCAGGTAAGATATAATTTTTCTTGATGAGTGAAATGACACATTTAGCGGTATAGTGTGGGTTAGGGAGGTTTGGCATGGGACGTCGCATTAGGCATATATCTACGGCTCTACAACAAGTTGCTGTACCAGCTAGCTGGGTGCACCCAAACAGACAACCTAGGGAGCACACGCTTGTATCGTGGGTTGCAGGTAATTGTTGGCTCTTCTTTTTTGCACCCAGATAACAATGCAAATACCTGAAAAAATCATAGAAATTCATTGCCAGTCTGTCGTGTAAATTAAACCGAATAAAATCTGATGCTTTAGACATCTGTTTGAGTGATAAAGAATAAAATAATAATTTCTAAATGGGTGTTGATAAAAAGTGACAATTGAGTGCAAGTCGCAGTAAGTCTGGTGTTGGTAATAAAAGTCATTGTAACATGTACGTGTTCCTAATTGTTTGGAGCATGCACAAATCAAATTTCACAATAAAATCTACAGTTAATTTGCAATTGGTTGCAATTGTCTTCCAATCCCTCCCAAAACCATGAATTTTCATTTGACAACACACTGTACTAAACACGGTATTATTCCTTAATTACCTTAATTAATTTGCCCTGAGCGCCTCAAGCATCGAATTAGGATAGAAAGTGTGCTATGTAAGATCCATATATTAATATTGTTATTCATCTCTTGATACGTTGCCATTTTTCTTTTCCCAGATCTGAAGAGGCGTCATGACCAGATGCAAGCTTGGATCAAGGAGGGGAAGGTCCCCCGCTCCGCTCCGGACGACGCCCCACCCCAGACCGAGCCGAGGGGTCATCTCATGTCCATCTGGATGGGTGGGCTGGTCAACCCAACCGCCGTCATCACATCATTACGACAGGAGAAGGCTGCCCTAGCTGGCTGTCTTATGTCAGAGGTAAATAAAGCAAGATCAGGGAACTTAGTGACCTGGACAATGTTTTCATGAAAGGGAGGGGGGGGGGGGGTGATGGGCTGGAGTTAAACGTCATCTAGATGGGTGGACTGGTCAATCCTACGGACGTCATCACATCGATCCGTCAGGAGAATTCTGCCCTCGCCGGCTGTCTTATGTCAGAGGTAAATAGAGCGAGGTTATCAAAATTGAGAAATGACTAAGGGGGTGGAGCTGTAGGTAATCTAATGTCCAGCTGAATTAGTCAATCACTGCCGTCATCACATCGATCCGACAGGAGAAGACTGCCCTTACCGGCTGTCTTATGTCAGAGGTAATTAAAGCAAGATCAGGGAACTTCATAAACTGGACAATTTGTTCTTGTAGGGGAGGGGAGATGGCTGAAGTTCATCTCATCGATCTGACAAGAAAAGATCGCTATAGCTGGCTGTCTTATGTCTGAGGTTTAATAAAGCCAAGTTTTTCATATTTAATAAGTGGGGCTGCAGAAGTGGGTAGTTACCCAACACATAATCACATTAGACAGCTCTATGACCGGTAAAACCTGGGTTGAGTATAGCATGGTGTGGCAGATGTTTTTTTTCTGAAAGGAATCAATAGCATGGCGTGGATTTGAACGAGACAATCCCTGTTTGCCGACCCAATGTTTTTTTTTGCTATTTAAATCTGTATCACTATATATTTAATTTGTTTTCTGTATTGTTTCAGGTTGGCATATCGTGTGAAGTCTCCAAATCTCAGAATGAGGATAGCTTTGATGTGGTTCACCCTGGCGGTATGTACATCAGGAATGTATACCTGGACGGAGCTTCGTGGGACATGGATAATGGTTGTCTAGGTGCAGCTAGGTAAGACTAAACCATGGATTGACCCTAAAGCCCGAGTATAGTTTTGGTAAAGATTAAGAAATGTGAATTTGGGGGGATATCATGACATATAATTCTTATATACATTTTGAGACCATGGCATATTTTTTTACAAACTGATTCTTTTGAAAATTTGAATTTGACCGTTAAATCATATTTATCGCCCTCTCGTGGTTATAACAATATTTTGCTTGTTATCGGGCATATCCAAAGTTATTTCCGAGATTTGACAATAGAATGATAAAAAGGTATTCACAAATAGGTAAGAACAGACCAGGGTTTTTCACCAAGCTACGAAAGACTTGAAGAACGACTTTAACCACGAGTGGTACCAATTCTTGTGCTGAATGATAGAGAATCTTACGCGTATGACACCTGTTAACGTACTCCAGTCTGTCTTAAAATTGTTCATAACTTTAAGAACGAGTTGGTAAGACCAAACTGGGGATTGAACTTACGGATTTTCAGGGAAGCTATGAAAAGCTCTCCTCGAGGCTCTCAAGGAGACTTTTAGGGGAGCTAAATTCGGTCTTCATGAAATGAGATTGGGGTATAAGGGGTTCTATAAATCACTCCCAAAAAAGCATTAAACGGGAGTTTTAGGAGAGCAGTCGCTCTTAATCCCCTTAAATTTCAGTCCCAGCCAAACTTCTATTTTATATCTGTTCATTACAAGACGCATAAGACGGGTTACAGCATCACTAGGATCTCAGAATCCTAGCTCAATCATACCTCAATCATACCTCAGATTTATAGTTCAAACAAATATTGCTTTGACAACATATCCCCTTGTAGTATGTATATCAGGGATGTAATGTTTAGCTTGTTTTCAAGTGATTGATAAGAGTTGATGACCAGAGTTCATACGGCAAATTATTCCAGAATTTTGGATGAAAGAGGCCAACTACTGCTATTGCTGCTTTAGGCATTTTAATTATGCAAACTCAACTTTGAGTGTAACCATTGCAAACTTTTTTCCTATTTTAGCCACACACTTTCAGCAATGCCAAGCATGTACATCAGACCGGTACTCCTCGATCAAGAACCGGAGACAGCTCGCAGCTCAGAGTCCAACAACGACCAATCAAGTCAACATGCGCCCTCTACTGGTGCCGCAGAGAACATGGAGGGTGACAAGGAACGTCCACAGATGGGCGTCTATCAATGTCCAGTCTTCTTGAACCAGTCCAGACAGGTTTGTACATCTTTTGTTCCTTCTCAGTACTTAAGCTGTGATTATTTTAAAATATCACACCCACAAATAAGATGAATGATGACAATTCAAATTCGGAATGTCCGATACACGAAAGGAGGACGGATGTACACACTTTACGGATGTCACTCACTAACTCTTAACTCTCTTTTTTCACCTTATTTTCTTTATGATACAGGTCTGCGTGTTCACCCTTGACCTCGCATGTCCTTTGCCAGTCGAACAGTGGACCATGTCGGGCACCGCTCTCATCTTAGATCCAGGTCAGTCAAATTCAAGCTGTGAATAGTCAATTTCATGGTTCTATCGAGAAGGCTCATACTTGCATAAGAGAATGTCATATAATGTCATGTTTGGCACAGGTTTTATCAGGCACCGCTTTCATCTTAGATCAAAGTCAGTCAATTTCATTGTTTGGTCGGTCAATTGCAAGCTGTGATTAGTTAATTGAATGGTTTAATCAGTCCAATTCGTGAATTGATCATTCATTTTCTTTTCTTATGAGCCAATGTTTTGGTTATATCAGTTAGTGTTCATTTTTTGTGCTTTAGGTTTCAATCGATTTCATGGATTGGTCATTAATTTTATTCTATGATATGTCAAAATAATTTGATAATCCAAAATTGGTTAAGCCAGTCAAAATTAGTCAAATTGATGCTTCAATAAGATAATTTTGTCTTTTTTATGAATCAATTTCATGTTCGAATGGTCAATTTTGTGTTTTGATAGGCCAATTCTATTACATCCTTTCTTTGACTGGCCGCATTAATGGTTTGATCAGTCCATTTAGTGAGAATTCAACATAAAGTGCTCACAAAAACTGATGTCTTAGACCCAATGCCTAGCCATGTGCATTTTACAAGTTATTCAGATTTGCAATTTGTAACATTTGAATGCTAAAAAATAGCTAATTAGTTAATTTTCACAAATAATTCATGCATTGAACAATCTGATTTAAAATATATATTGTATCTTTTAATCTGCAGAAGCACCAGAGAATGGAGCCAGGAAATGGCC
>BQKZ01013963.1:0-10484 GCA_036244855.1 Temnopleurus reevesii | reverse complement strand
GCAGGTGTATAAGTGAACATGATGCAAGGACCACTGATACCGCTGGAGTAAAGATGGTGTTGCAGCTCCCTCCATTAACTTTTGTGCACAACACCCACACAAAGTTATGAACAAAACTAGACAAATGAGGGTGCCTCTTTCAGAAAGATTTTGAGTCTATTCAATTAATTATCACTTTTAGAGCCTACTAAATGTTTTTTAAAGTATTTATTGAAACATTTCTCCTCAAGTCAAATTACATGCATGTGATAGTCAACATAATGGAACATAATGTATCACATTGAACAAAATAATTTTAAGACATACAATTTCTGTTGTGTAGATTGAGATGATTGTTCTTAAAAGCAATAATTCTTGCTATTCTTTTTAAAAGCAATTGACAGAAGATTAACTCATTTTGATAATAATCATATTGCAGTGATATTGCTTTAGAATTTCATATTAAACATTAAAAAGCCTTCGGGTGGAGGGTTACATGCAATACTACTAAATATGTCATTGCCTCAGACAAGCTGTCTTTTTAGCCAAATATTTTTCCATTCTCAGTGCTCAACAAGGCTGATTCTTGAATCTAGTTTCCATGGTAACTGAAAAGCTTGAATTGACAATAAAAACATCTAGCCTTGACCTCTAAAGGATCTCATCTTTTTGCAGTTGTACATTGTCAGCAAATAACCAGATGATAAGGGGGCAGAACAAAATGGGGAAGACTGGAGCAATGCAAATTACAACAAGAGTCTGGAATCTCATTTGATGACATGTGACTTCCAGTGGAGATGGGAGAGAGAGTTGCAATGGAATGAAATAGAATAAAGATTGCTTATTTGTATGACTATATTCATTAAAGAATCAAGAGTATGAAATTCAAATATCTATTTAGGGAAATCTGATAAAAAAACTCTAAAATGTTAAGCCAATAAAAATATACCCAATAATTGTATCTCACTTTCAGAAAGACAGAATGGGACCCTAATTACTTGTACTTGTAAATTTTGCCTGAATCCTATCAATTGCCAATATTAGTGCATAACTGACTGAAAGTACATGTTTCATGCATAAATGAACAAGTGACATGCAAAGCAGATTTTATTCAAAATGAACCATCACATAGTTATTTCATTTGGATGTAACCAGCCACAACACAGATTTGATAAAAAGGGCTACTTCAACTTAATTTTTTTTTTTTAGTATCATAAATATGGAACCTGCCAAAGCCCGAGTTAGATCATCTCTAAAATATATAAGAGTATATCATCCCTCATCACTTTGTTTCAATATTACAGCAGAGACTCTACTAACTAGATCTTAAATAAAAATGTGTCAATCTTTCTCTTCCAGAAATTACATATTTAAGGCTTTGTTTGAATTGTACTAGCAACAATGTTGACATGGCATTTTATGCAAACGTCTTATGTACACACTCTAATGGAGCATAAACATGTACGCCTAATCCATTCATATTCCTTTTTATACAGGATAATGAATATATGCATGCTATATCTATGGATGTGATCCCCTTTAAAATCACTGCTATGAGCAATATCATCCCCACTTTAATAGTCCAGCAATTAACTTTGGGGGGGGGGGGGGGGCAGCGGTGGGATTCTTCTCACCTAAAACTGGGTCCATAGCTGTAACAAGTTATCTGGAGTAGATATGAAGGTGTTCAGTCTCAACCCCATCTGTGGAGTCAAATTACTCTTCTTTGTTACCATTCATTAAAGGTAATTAATTATCAATGGCTAATGAACCTAACTGCTAATATCCTTTAACAAAAGCATATATAACATCTATGGGAAAGTGCTGCCCTCCTCTCTTCCCCAAACCTCCTCCATTTTCTTCCCCTCCATTTTCTTCCCCCTCCTGCCCCCTTCCTCCACTCTGGTCTATGTCTCTTCCCTCTTGAATTGTAGAAATATCCAAAGTTGGAGTGGGAGTAAATGTCGTCATTACACATTTGAAGCCTCTCATGAGAGGTGATCGTGGACGGGCAAAAAGCATCTGGCTCTCAAAAATAGTATCTTATTATCTCAAGAGGCTGCTCAGAATAGTGCTTTATCATGGATCAGTAGATTCAGCGATGTGCTCTGGCATATCTGTACATCTCTGAAGCTCCGACAGAGCTTTAACAATATAAAATATTTATGTCTATTCCTACCCTAAGTTCAAAATCCATTCAATATCAATATTACAATGAAATTATTACATTACCTTCCAAGAGTAACTTTTCATATTTTCTGTTTTGTCACAAAAAGAGTTAATAGAACAAACTCTCTAGAACACATGATGAAAAAAAATGCAAAGGTAAACATTTTTTTCAAGAAATTTTTTAGGGGAAAAATCAAAGAGGAACAGTTTACTCTTTACATATTTTTTAATGTTCTTTATGAAAACAAACAGGGCATAGCTTCTAAGCACTCTATGGTAAAGAAAAATTTGAGACAAATTGCAAAAGTGGGTTCCTTTCTAAAATTTGTGTCATATTTAGGCTAAACAAACATTAGACCTGTACACTTGGCAAATTGCTCTCATCTACAATATGTGACATCCAAGAACATACCAACCTAACCCAAACATCTTTAAAATTTTCCATGCATGCAGCTGAAAGCACAGAGCTGGTATAAGCTTCTGAATTTCTGTCATTCGAATGTATTGTTAATGTAATGCCACAATCTCTTGAGGATTGCTTGATAACAATATGAAGTGACAACCTTTGTGTGAAATGTAGCCAGGATCATATTTCACGGACCTGTGAAAGACATTCAAGATGCTTTTTACAAGGGTGAACTGAAATTCCATTACACCACTTCCAAGTTAGCAGGTACTTCGGTTTATTCTAAATATAGTAGGAGCCAATATTCTAATAGATGTACTTTTAGCGAATTCACAACTGATGGTATGTTGTGATATTCATGTCAAAACTGCATTCATAATTCAAGGGATATTCTAATGAGTGAAAATGTTAGCATATATCAAGCAAGATTTATAACTAAAATGAAATCCCAGTGAAATTTTCTTTAGTTGAAAGGTCATTTGATGAATACATTTATACATAATCAATGGAATTTGTTGAAAATTTCTATCACCTTTGATAAGAAAAGTGTTGCCGCGGAAAATGCCCTGTACTTATATGACGTGCCAAAGCCAAACATTTAACGTTATCAAGGTTTTTCATGTTTTTATTTCATATTGCAAAACAATTTTCTTCAAATCGATAACACTGTACATGTGCAGAGAGAGAAAATCCAGGAAAGGAGATGTCCTTGCGTTCGGAGAACAATTTGACAAGTTAGGGGCGAGCAATTTTCAGTTCACATGCCTGATTACATATGTCCATAAAATGCAAACCCCCCTGAATTCACGAGAACTAATGGAAGGCCCCACTCGCGAAAGATTGATAAAAGGGTTGCCTGCTAGAGGGGGAATGAACATGGTATGAATGAGAATACTTGAAAATCACGGAGGAATACTGACAAGCAGGCCTGCACAAAAATGTAGGACAATTGGAATTCCATCTTTAAAATGAGATTTGATTCTCAAATACATCATTGGAGAAAAAAAATCAAATCATATTTAAAAAGAAATTTAACTTAAAAGTGATCATGAAAAAATAAGAAAAAACAACATGAACTGCCAAATATAGTGAGACAGATATTTGTAGGAAGTGGGATTCTTTTTCTTTATACAAGTAACGTCATTAAATGAAAGATTCTAAAATCTGGGGAAAAAATCAAATTCAAATGGAACATTATATTCATTTTTTGATGTGTCACTATTCAAATTGTTATCAGCTATATATCTCAGAAGACCTAAAATGTACACTTGCATTAAAAAATAAACCCAGACGTACATGTAGCGACATAAAACCTCTCACTTTACAGATCATTCTAATAATCACTTCTGGGTAACAAGATGGTGCTACAGAATTCGTGCTCAAGAGACTGAAAACCATTTAATGCCAACCACTTAATCAAGCGAATAAGGTTAAACCGATTAGTCATTCCAACAAATTTCCCAGGTCCCTTCTCGTAACAACTTACATCAAAGCTTTATATTAGAGCATGCCTGTGTATGACTGTGAGAATTTGCTATCAATAAAGTAAAATGATAATTTCTCCAAAAACTTGTACTGATAATAATAATAATAATAAAATGAACTGCTTTTATATAGTGCTTATATATCAACTCTTCATGATAGTTTCCTTAGTGTTATTACCCTGGATTTAGCAGTGAAGCTATTTGGCGCATATGCTTTTTCAAGGAATAAATTCCTACCAGGTTCCCATTCATCTCACCTGGGTTGAGTGCAACACAATGTGAATGAATATATGTGAATGAATTTCTTGCTGAAGAATATTAACATCATGGAAGGGATTTGAGCCTACGACCCTCTGGTTGAAAGGCAAGAGTCAGAACCACTACACCTCAGCGCCTCCACTCTTCTAATCATTATAATCAACATGTGCCTTTAAGTTGGCATCTATATTGAAATTAATGCTATTCCACTGTAGTGATACTAATGAATACATAATGTAAATAGTCCCTTGAGCACTTCATGCATACCAATACTAATGATCACCAATTTGAATAATTTCCTTTCCTTTTTTCTGTGGTAATTTTCGCTGAATAGTGCATGTGGTTTGAATTTTCTGTTAATGTATGTGTGGGCGCGGTAAAAAGACATCTTATATTAGATTAATGGAATTGGTAATTACTAATTGCACTTGCAAGTTTTATACGAAAAGCACAAGAAAGGAGCCGAGAAATGACAAGAAATATATGCAAGTGGTTGTTTTGTAATCTTGGCTTGCCATTTTAAAATTTATTTCCACAGACTAATTCAATCACTGTGAGCAGAATTAACAAGTGATTTTGACAAAGTAGACACATTCATTCGAGCCTTCACAATGACTTCATGAGCACAAAATGAACACAAGTAGCTTCCCCTTTTAATTCACATAAGGTGTGATGTCTGACTGACATTTCCCGGCAGAATACGAGGGAAGGAATTGTGTTTTTTTTTTTTGGGGGGGGGGTTTGGCCATTTCGAATGTGTGAATGGAAACTATTCACTTTGTCCATAAAATGAGGTGTCGGCACTTCTCTGACATCTATTGCAAATTTTGCTTGACAAAAAGATGGTGGGTGTTGTATAAAAAAGAAGATGAAACTCTGTGTGAAAATGGATCATGACAAAAGGAAAGTGAGCTTGCTTACACAGCTTGCTTGTTTTTTATTACATACAATCCTTGACATTTCATGAATTCATTTGGAGGCTTTTTGGAGGTTGAGGTTTATTTTCTATCATGAAAAAGCATCTCCTTTATGATTTCACATAATAACACAATGGTTCGAAGTATAATTACATGTAGAGGTGCAGACCAATTAATGCCCGTATTCCTTAATACAGTTTATATAATTTGATTTCACACTTTAATAGCATCATTGAGAATTGATATTAAAGAATGGAGAAATTTGAAGAGTCTAAAACAGTACATAAAATCATTGCTTTAAAGTGCAGTAGGCTTATAAATAGTTTATCTACTGTCTTGATAAATAATAATGAATTCGGAAGTTACAATTTAAGAACAGAAGAATTTGGGTCAACAGCAAGAACTGAGATCAGAAGATTTTCAGGCAATAAATTCTGCAATATATCAACTCATAAGGTGTTTTTTTTTTGTATTTTCCAGAGACCTTAAAATACAAAAGACTTAATTCTTAAAGATACATTGAATTTTGAAAAGAGGGAAGACAATACCGTGAAAAAGCATGTATCAATTTTTTATGTCAAATGTTTTTCTTCATGTACCAAGGATTTTCCCTGAAAGTGGAAAATAATTTACCCCAATTTGAACATCGATGGAGGTGTTGATTCAGTATATCAACAGAACCTGAGAGGATTCTGTCAATAATGGTCTTCAAATTGGCACCTACTCCAAGACATTCAGCTCAGAAATGTCAATTAAAACTCAATATCCAGGCACGATACCTCAGGAAGCTCAGTTAAGACTGTCAAGCAAAATGCACATATCGTATCCATTGTAAAGGGAGTTTATGAACCTTTTACAATTAATCAACATTGTGAGCAGAAAGGAAAAAAGAAATAGGACAAAGTAAACAACTTCCATTCAAGTAATCATGATAGATACTGGCAAACAAAACAAATTTCATCCCCTTTTATTATACGATAAATGTTGAACAGGTGCTGCACCTGTTCACTGAATAAATAGGGAAGCTACATTCTTTTGTGTGTGAAAGCAACTGTGGCGGGTTGAATGACACTCGTTTACTTTGCCCAATTCCTTTGTTGCTTCTCCTCACAGTGTAACTTAGCACACTCACAGGAGCAGTACTATGTGTGAATATAGCATATATAGAGCCAATGGATTTTTTTTTTCATTTAAGTTGCCATTTTCGTCATTTAATATGGGATGGGCAAGTATCTGTAGAAATGTTACGTACAGTACAAAAACATAGGCTTTTGATACTTAACATAAGTTTATTTGACTCAGAAATTTTTAACATTATTTGTAGGGAAATTACTATTTCTTGGCTTGTGGATTTTCACAAATTTTATATCTAACAAAACTATTCAATGAGAAACAAACTGTGAATAATGAAACTGTCATGGAAACTGTACCTTTTTAATATTCACCCATTCCTTTCTGTGCCAACCAATGCACTAAAAAAAAGAAACTAAAACCCATAGTAACCAGTCATCTTAAATAAATCAAGCTAAACTATAAACTTGCTATCCAAAGCACATCTTCTTTTAAATCAATAAATGAAAATCCAATTTGAATTCTTGCAGCTGATACACTGATAAAAGGGTTTCAGGAATCAATGGTGTAGATTTTACAACAACAAGTTTATACCAAAAGCCCTGCTCAGAAAATTCATTACTTATTGATGAAAGCTGCACCGCACAGCACTATGCATCTTAGATCTATCAAAAGCTACCTCCCTAGTATCGGGTGGGGGATATGAATGCCATTCCATTATCAGAGCATCATTTTAAATTATTGAAGGTGTAAACAAACACATCACTAATGCTGCAAAGTATATGAGATCAAATTTCTCTGTGGGTTATACGCGGAGAAACTGCCTCGCACCTCGATAGCAAACTCCAAAGAATGTGTGAAATCATGAATAGTGTATTCATCGAAGGTAAAGCTCCTTTAAAGAGTGAATTTCCATAAAGACGATTCCACCAGAGCTGAGTGACTGTACATTCAAAGTGTCGGCAAACTATTTTCTACGATATCCAACAACAAAGCTTCGATGTCCAACAAAGAAAAATGACAACAAATCTAAAAGGAATATCCAGGGTCGAATCACAAGCAAAAGAAGTTCCAAATCATATTCAAAGCACATTACTGCACCTCCAAAGGCTCTACTTTCGGCACAGATGTAATAATAGCACACCCTTCACCTGGCACTTCCATTAACATCCACTATTTCCATGCTTATTGTCAAATGGGTTCCAAATCATATTTACAACACATCATTTCATCGCTACCAATGCATCCCCCTCAATAGTGTGCATTATGTAGAAGTGCAAGGCAGCATCCAGAAACAGCCACCGCGTGGTCGCTAACACAAAGAGGTACCGTCCAAGTGTTTCCTTCTATCGCTTCCTAAATGAACTCGGTCAGTTGGACCTGTTTAGCCAGGTGGACATGTCCAATAAGTAAGAGCAGTCAATAATTACGAAACACCAGCTCTCCTAACGACTGAACTCCATCTCTCACGTTCTGAATGGTTTAGGAGAGATGAGGTACTAGCCATTTATCACCGTTGCATTTTAAGGATGACAATCAATTGATTTATTTGATTACATGGCATTGAAAGAGGCAAATGAACTGGCCAAAACAACCTTCCTTTCATTCCTAATTTGTTATCATTATTTCATCAGCAATTCATTTTGTTATTTGATTGTTTGGGCATTCGCAAAATACCAACATACCCTTCAAACTAATCAGCTTCAACTATAGCTGATGATGAGGTATTTAATGAGCTATTGAACAAGGGGCCTGGGTAGAAAAATATTTACATTGTGGTTATTGAATTAAAAAGTAAGAATTTCTCTTCAAAATAATAATTCTTTAATCAAACAAATGGATCTATGATTATCTGAGAAAAACAAATATTTACTGCATGATCATCATCATATTCAGGAATACAAATTAATTGGCAACATAAACTGTCATATTACAATTATTATTATCATTATTATTATCTTCAATCCTAGAAGTAAAGGCAACATGTTAATTAATCTTTTAAAGATTTTAACAAGATGCATTATATTCAAAAATGAATAATCCTTTCTGTGACAACAAATGTGACCATAATTGCACCCTTCGAAATTAGGTATAGATGATAAAAGAGCTGTTATTAGCGCCAAATTGTCTTCAAAGATTCTTCCTTGAATCAACGAGGTCAGTTAATTACAAAGTATTCATACTCATCACGATGAGTCGATGAGCACTATTAGATGAATTCAAACTTGATTAATGATCCTGTCTGCCAAACATGGCTAGAACACAAAGAACATGTGGAGTAACAACACCAATAAGAAGCAACAACACCATCAACCAAATGAAAACAAAGCTCAATAACTTTATCCTGACCAACAATTCCTGAGCACATATGTCCCTTTAATATTCCGACCACAAAGAGTATAGAAAACGAGGGGGATGTAAACACGAGAGAGAGCGCACATTTCCACCGCTGCACATTCTCACAATAAAAGAAGTTTGATTCAACATCCAAACAGTATTCCTGAATAGCACCGTGCGCTGACATATTCAGCTGCGTCTTGCGGTAGTTCATTCGATCGCTGCACACGTGTGTGAGCAGTGACAGGAGACACATCATTACCAGAGCCTCGAATGACCAAATCTCTCATGCGCGACAACAAAATGCTGTTCCTCCTCGCATCACCACTGCATCACAAAATGTAGCGAGGAATAAAAAAACAGCGCTCACTCATCAATTTTATCAAGAGGTGCTCTGTCAAAAGTGAAAATTCCACCGCAAAATACAACAGCTTATCTTCATCAAAATACTGTACACATACGCTCCACCTCCTGTTCTGTCCCTTTTGAAAGCCGCTGGGAAGCAATTTGTTATTGGACAAGGACTCTTAATCCTATTCAAGCTTTCCTAGGAGACCAGCTAACAAGGTTTGTTGGGGATTAATCAAGCGACCAACCAAGCACTAATGAGAAGATGAGTACTACTGCGTCCAGATGTAGAATGACTTCATATCTACATCAGATAGCTATAAATATACACACCAAACCTGGACATTCCTCCTAAATTATACTTCACTCTAAATTATTCTCAAGACATTCATAATAGGTTTATTTATATGTCATTGCAAATTCAACACTGTTAGTGGAACGGTTGGTTGGTTGGTTGGTGGGGGTTTTTGGCGACTCTCCATCCGTTGGATGAATTTCGCCAGGCAATATTAGAGGGCGGCATTACCCTCTTGTGAACAAGTTTATTAGCCCCTTTTGAATGTACCCACTAAAATATGACTTCACATCTGTATTAAATAGCTTCTAGTGATACATTGACTAAACACTGACATTCCCAAATGATAATTCACAATACATTCTATGTTAAAAAAATCACCTTCCAGATACAAGATTGTAAATTCCACACACTGCGAGTAAAAATTTGAGGCGGCAATTTTTCACCCTAAGAAACTGACCCCTAGAATATGATTTTATATCTGTATGAGGTAGCTATTACTAAATACCAAACTGCGAAAAATTTCACACTTTTTTTCTACATTCTCCTTTAAAGCACGAGATGGTAGAGGGATGCATAAAGGGACCTTCTTCACAAGTAGCTCATATGAAGAGTTACTTCATATCTATATTAGATAGCTTGGCAGCATTGGTAAAATCATATAGAAGGAATGGATGAACGATTTTAAAGAATTCAAAAGGTGGCCATTTCTAACTTAAGAAGTGTAAACAGAGCCCCCTTCCTCTCATCTAAAAGTGTATTGATAAGGGCTATAATAACAGTTTCCCAGATCATGATTAAGCAATAAATACATTTTATTTTTTTTTTATCAAAGAAAGAACTTCCATGACATTCAAATCATGCACAGATTGTCATCGGACATGGAAAAAAAGCTTCACTCCCAAATTAATTGATGTTAGGGAAATTTTGATTAATATGTTGAGGAAACTTGCAAATATTGTACTAGCAAAATTAACCTTCGTTCATTTAATAGGTCCTTGTAATTCTAATGCTTTCAATGGTTCTTACGACCTTTCATCAGGCAAGGTGGTGGTGCGAGTCTGTCATTATTAAGAAGCATGTGGTTCAAAATGCAGTCGTGGGATTCACGCATGGTGGCACAATATATGTTTATTTTCCTACGTCTAGCTAGATGTGATGAGGATACCATTTTCCCTTTCTCTCTCTCCCTCCCTCCCTCCCTCTGTCTGCCCCCCCCC
>BQKZ01013958.1:0-10607 GCA_036244855.1 Temnopleurus reevesii | reverse complement strand
GACTCTCATTTTTTAATTTTTACTTTTCGGCACAGGGAATTTTGTAATCTACTGCCAAAGCTACTCATAATCATAATTTAGACATCGCTTTCAGTTTCCCAGTTTCTAATTGAAGACTATGAATCAGACACGTATTGATATGCACTGCATAATGTAACCAATGGTCTGTGACAGAAGACCAGTGTGCAACGCTGTTTCCTCATTTACAACATTCCTGAGAGGCAATGGACTCAAGTGAAGGTTTTTTGGGTTGAGATGGAGGGCGGTCTAAACAGGCTCTTTTACGGACCATACTCGCCCGTCGCTAATCCCCTCAAGGTCGGAACCTGCCCCGCTACGGACCTTGGCCGCTTTGGGGTAGGCAATTTTTCGGTGTAACAGGGGCCTATGGCAAATTCAGAGATGCCAACCATTCAAGAATATGCACGAGGTATAACAGGTAAAAGTTTAAATGAAAGCAATGCGACATCTGAGCAAAGGTGAAGGCAAACATAATCATGCTCACAGCCATTCACTTTGATGAAAGCCTTGAATTTACACAAAATACACCTAATGCAAATTTCTGAATGGTTGGCATCACTGCAAACGTTTTTTTAACATACTTTGACTTGTGCTTCTTTGCAGAACAGACATGGGTCGTGATCAATGAGTCTTGTCAGCTTGGCTCGGTCTAAGAAGAACACCAACATCAAGAACTTCTTCAGCGTAAACTCAGCAAGGGAAGCCTGATAACCTGTAGCGTGGACAAAATAAGTGGATAAATGAAAAGCTCATGCTTGAAATACTGTTATCTCAGACATATTCACATCTTTGTGGGCTCTTATTTTCACATTTTTAAAGATCATTGCACACAGTTCTATGGGCATTATAAATATAAGCATTGAAAATGTATGGCAGCAAAATCCTGAAAATAAAACCCCAGCAAAAATTTCAGCTTGAAAAATAGATCTGTATGTCCATGACCATCGTTTTGGATATTTGATCATTTTTTACCTGACATTCAATGAGTGGGACATTTTGATTTTGCAATATAACAAACCAGATGTGCAGCAAACCACAACAGTTGATAAACTGACAATTTCAACAAAAATAAAAGATCACTATTTATACATATTCAAATCTTTGTCTTTCACTGTTTCTAATCACATATTTGTTCATCGTGTTCACTTGTTATCTTGTAGAATTTCAACAATTACAATCTCCTTTGTTGATTCTGAAGCACTAAGATTGAACCTACCTGGACCAAAGAGGTTTGGTACCGTTGGGTGAGCGTGGCTAGCAGCGATGTCCGGGTTACCAAGGAGACGAGTCACAATAAAGCGTGACATGCCATAGATGTCACTGTTGTCTTGTATGGGGAGCAGCTCTCCATATATCGTCTGGTAACAAAAGAAAAATAGAGCGGAGTTAATCTCTAGGGTAACCAAGATATGACTAGAAACATATTCTACAAATCTATATAACATCAGCATAAGAAGTGGTAGTTACATGTAGCTTTAATACTTTGCTACAACTACGGTGGCAAGAATTCCCATACAAACATGAAGTTTAGATAATACTAGAGAAAAAATCATAATCGTAGAGAAAATGATATTTCAAATGCTTCTGTTTTTTCCTTTGAATGAAAGCTATGTTTGACAAATAAAAAAGTCTGGCTTTTACCTCAATGACGTGAATGACCACAAGCTTTGGGGATAAAATTATGAGTTGAAACAGCAATATTGTGTGCATACGTCCGACGCCGGGGTACTTTTCGTCATAATTCTAAAACCAGTAACTGCCACTGTCCAACAGACTGGAAGAGAGTTGGTCATTGTTTCAACATTCAATGAAAACTCATAAGTACCATAAAAATAATTTTAACTCATAACACTTTTTCAAGATATAGTTTCATACTACAAAAGAGTTTTTCCTTAATAAACCTGTGATTGTTTGATGATAAAATAAGCAATTTCTAACCTCCAATCCAATTCGCAGCCACAGAGGATTGTAACAGAGAATCAAGTTCAGCAGCTCCTGCTTGATACCTGGACAATGGGGGTGAGGTGGTGGAGAAAAAAAACATACATGGAAACATTAGACAACTCATTGCTTAGGCCATATTTAGTATTTCTTCTTTTCTTTCTCCTGTTATTGTCTTCCTTTTCGTTTTATTTGATTTGATTAAGAGGGTGTTGGTAGAATGTTGCAATAAATTGCAGATTGCACATAATAGGGAGGCACTAATCAATACGATTAGTTCACGCGCTCCTCGATATGAGCACAAACCATGTGAATATTGATTAGCATTTGATTGTCAATTGATTTTAAGTTTCTTGTAAAATCCTCTAAGACTTTCGTTTTCTTTTTATCAAACGCCTTGGGTTACTTCCTGCCCTTGTCTACTTCCGATGCAAGCTTCTGCAAAACTCTTATTACAGAAAAAAACATGCATGTCTTCAGAGTTCTGCACCAGGGAGGGGTTTCACCAAATCATTCTTAAAGTTACGCACGACTTTACGTTCGACTGGTATCAGTTCTTGCGCTGAATGCGCGTAATAGTGTGAACCATTGCGCGCAAGAAGGGGTACATACATTTGTACCAGTCGAACATAAAGTTGTGCGTAAAGTCTTTCTTATCTTGGTGAAACACCGCCCAGTACTGTTCCCAAAATCCTCAGGTTACTTACCAAGGTCAGCATGAAGCATCTTATCACTTCGTATCACGATCCTTCCCTTCTCCACCTCCGCTTCAAGCTCCGAACCACAGGCTCTGATAATAGGCACACTTTAGAAGATGATGCATGCCTGTAGACTTCTGTATCCTTAATTCTAATTCATACGTCTTTGATCACTTACCGAGGTCAGCATGAAGCATCTTATCGCTGCGTATCACAATCCTTCCCTTCTCTACCTCCGCTTCAAGCTTCTGCATGACCCTAATCACTGGTTCACTCTGTAAGACAAGGCATGCACCTCTACGCAGCCTGTTCAGTCGACGTCTGGCTGTGTACGCTCGAAGGGAGAGGTCCTCGCGGGAGGGGGCAGGGCCGACCTTGCTGGCGCCTTCTAGGCAGAGCAGATGGGCGTCGACTGTAGGAGAGAGAAAGAAGGGGGGTGTGATGAATTTGTGTACATGGAATCATATGGTGTATGCTAAGGGGCAATTCTTTTGGGCTTCATTGAATAAACTTTTTGCAATAGAAATTCTGCCAAGCTTTTGCCAGTTTGTTTTTTGTCATTAAATTGACATCGATCGTGAGGTTTAACGCTTTTGTCTTGGCCCTGGATTTGTGAATTTTGGCCTCATCTACATCACTGCATGATGCATATTTGCCAAACTTTGAAGAAAAAATAATATTTCAAGAAAATCTTTCTTTGTTGTTTTCTAGCAAAAAAGACACTCTATAATTTGTAGGCATAATATTTCACTTACTTTTGACATACTTATTTGGATCTTTAGGAGTAACGATATCCGAGGTAAGAACGTAGTTGAGCCAACAGGAGAAAGCTCCTTTCCTTCTATTCATGTTCTGTTATTTTCATCCCCTTTATATAAAGTCAATATTAAAAGCCATACTTTCACCTGTGTGACTGTATGGTACCCTACTTACTTTTGACATGTTTGTTTGGGTCTTTTGGTGTTTCTATGTCCGGAGTAAGAACGTAGTTGAGCCAACAGGTGAAGGCACGTTCCTGCTTCTCCATCCATCTCTCATCATAGAAGACATTCTTGGCAGCGAATGGAAGAGGGTGACGTGGAAGGGCTATCGTATCAAAAAGTCAAAATATTGTCAAGTATACATTTTAATCAAATCTACACATGAAGAAGTTGCAACAAGAACATTACTTCATAAAGATAAGATTTCTCCTGACTTCCTCCAATGAGATCTAAAAATTCTAAAATCATTATTCTTGAAAATCAAATAAAAAAACATTTTGGGGGCAAAAATCTAGCACTTAGTTGCAGAAGTCTGCATTTCACTGATTTGCATATATACAGACCGTTACAGAATGTCATACGAGATTTATTTTCAGGTAAATTGACTGCTTTTATAACACATGAATGTCTATTGTTGTCATGTTTTCATCATTTTTGTTCAGCTGTTGCGTTATTCATATTCTAATTTCATCTCATGCATATTCAGGAACCGTTGATGTCTCTTGATGTGACAAACATGTCAGAGAAAAATAGTGGGTGTCTCATCCTACAAATAGACTGGCTGTAAACTTCTGTATAAAGGCCCATGGATGGAGAAATATGGTGCAATATAGGTTTACAAACTTCAATAATGACAAAAAATCATACTTACCAGAGTGTACAGGCTTTAGCAGCTGCAGCTTGGCCATTGGAACACCCTTGACAGCCTTAGGAGCTTTCGGCTTCCCCTTGGGTTTCGACGACACTGGAGCCTTGGCTGGAACAGCCTTGCCCGTCGCAGCAGCCTTCCTCAGAGCCACCGTCCGATTCACCTGCCTCGATGAAGCGAGGCTAGCCGTGACGACTGCCTTCTTGGGTCGAAGAGACTCCCTGGTTGATGCCTTATGTTCCGGTGATGGGCGACTCTTTTTAGGCGCGGCTTGGTCGGAGATGGGGTCGCTGAGACGCTTCCGGTTGAGACGGCTGGTGACTGCGCTCTTGTGGATGGTGAAGTCTTTAGGGGATGGTCCTGCTGGGCGGGAGATGGAGGCCTGGGAGGAGGGTCTGGATGATGCCCTGCTGTTGGGACGCTTGGGACCCGCCGCAGGCCTGGTGCCAGGGCTTCGCTTGCTTCTTCCTAGAGTGACCTTCATCGATTCTTCTATTTTGGGCTTCTGGACCCTTGGCGCATCCTTCAGTGACTTGCTGGATCCTGACCCACCAAGCGAGATTCGCCAAGATTTCGCGTCCTGGACTGGCCGAGGTGCAGCGTGGCAGTCTATGTCATCGCTGCAAGATTCTAAATCTGAAGGCTTGGACATCTCAAGATGTTTGGAGCCATTTGTTTCCAGAAGTGCAGTAAAGGATTCTGTTGACTGCTGTGGCAGTGAATCAACCATAGTGTTGAAGTTTTTCATTTCTTCTGCAGAATTTTCCTCGTGAGAAACCATTTTCTGAGTATCCTCCTTCGATGATCTCTCCACCTCTACGGCGTTTTCATTACAGGAGTCTTTGATATCATCACACAGCTGTGCACTTTGTGCAATCTCTTGTTTCTCAATACCTTCTGTGTCTTTGACATTTTGAACCTCGTCGGGAATCTGTCCCACATCGTCTTGCTCTGATTTAGCCTCACTAAACAACTCAAATGTTTGAAGCTTGTCTGCCTCTAAGGAGTCATCCTCGATACTGGGCGATTTCTCCTGTTCGTCTTTCTCAAGTTTTTCTGCTTCTTCTCCAAGGAAGAAAGGAGCATGGGCAGGTGCTGCGGGGTAGACGATATCATCAATTCTGGTGGATGAAAGCCGAGCAGGAAAGGAATGTTCTAGCGGCTCAAAAACGGATGACGCAGGCGTAATCTGGCTGATTTCTGCTGCGCCATCATCAAGAAATTCCAAGTGATGCGGCTCGACACCATCTTCATCGCTCAGTCGAGACGTAGAAGGGGACTTTTTGGTTACCGTGGAAGTCTGCTCCTTTGAAAGCCTTCGCATAGGCCCTATGTCAAGCGCCACCTTTCGCAAGTTGTCCTGATTACCCGTCGACGTCAGAAGCGGGGACATTCCGTCGCAGAGTGTCAGCGTCTCCTTCCGCGGCGATGCCTTCATCTTCCCGTCAGCGAACGGTGACTGCCCTGTTATCTCCATCATGGCTTTAGCGGTGAGCTGAGGACTGAACATGCAGACTTTATCCCCCACCATCACCCGGTCGACCTTCCCCTGAGGCAATGTCTGACGTGGCGTCAGCACCTTCTCCAGGACGGTCCCAACAGACCTAGCACGAGCTTTCCTGGTCCTGGGGGAGTCAACCTTCTTTCCAACTACAGGCAACTTATTCTCCTTTCCTCCAAAGGCTTGTGACCGTGGAGATTTCCTCTGGACAAAAGTTTCTCTCCTTGGGTTGGTGACAGCTACGCTTCTCCGGGACTGGATCGTCTGACCTTTGCGGGCAGTGAACGTTGATCTACGGTTAACATTCTTCTGCAATGGAAAATGAATAAAGATTAACGTAATCATTAAAGTTGCAAATTGACTTGATTTGGGAGATCTATTTCTTATTACAACTCCTACTAAATTATTGATAGACCTATCAAATCATTGCAAATTAATTGATGCTGAAACTACTGTGATTATATCTTTCCTGAAAAAAGTGAAAAATTAAATTTCCCCCATTTTCAATAAAGAATCTCAACATACAATTATATCAAATTATGCAATTAGAAATGAATTCAGATTTTCCATGGATAAGAAATCATGAAAGCCCAAAGTGGATACACAAGTCTAAGACAATTTACAGTACCAAGAATGATTAGCTGAAGGCGGAAAATGACTTCACATTTGAAGGTAACAAACTTATTTCTCCCTTACATTCAATTGAAGTAGAAAATTTAGACTGCAGTAAATTTTTCAAACTGGTTCTCTTGTGTAACATTCTTCCTATTATTCAATTGAAGTTTGAACTTTGCAACGCACCATATCTAAATTCATCTCAAACTGGTCCTGTAGTATAACTTACCTTTTTCTTTGGCACCTTGACAGTTCCAAGAACGATGAGCTGAAGTCGGAAAATGCCCTCACATTTGAACTTTACAAGTTCTCTTACGTTCTTCTCTTCTGTGGGGGTCCAAGAGACAGGGACTTCGAGGGATTGATTGGCTTCTACCTCCCATACAGTCTCGGGAACAGAGAATCCCTGCAAGAAATGTAAAAAAAAATGTGTTTAATCATTCATGATTAGACTCGTGTCTTAGCTCAATCAAGATAGCGTTGCCTCACAAACAAGAGGTTGCAGGTTTCGCACAGGTTACCTAATCAAGGTACATGGTTAGCCCTTTTTTATATTTTCAGTATTGTTACATAGAAGTTCTTTCAGTTTGATCAATTCTCCATGATTTTTAATTTTGTTACAGCACTTTCTGATCAAATTTTCAGTCTTAAAATTCCCTCGATTTCTAAGCACTTTTTGATCAAGTTATCAGGTTTGTCAAGTCCCCCATTACCCAAATAAAAGTTTGTTTTTACCACTGTTTGACATAGTTTTCAGTTTTTTATACATAAATTCAAACTTTTATTACCTTCTGAAAGGGGAACTTTTCAAGCTCCACTTCCTGGGGATAATCATGAGGATTGTCCAGTCTCAGAGTCATCACTTTGGTGCTATCAAGTCGCACATCGTCGAAGGACAGTATCACCTGAGATAAGAAAGAAACAAGATGAAAAATAGGATGGAATACCTCATTACTAATAAAAATTTTCTCATTAAATAAATTGAATAGTGAAAATTCTGAGGTATCAAAAAATGATAGGAAATATGGGAAAATTCTTATTAACGAAAGTTAGGAGTGGGAAAAAAAATCACAAATATCGAATAGGTATTTTTTTTTTTTTTACATCAAAAGCGTTCCTTTTTCTTTTTTTCCTTTCACTGTATTGGCTTTTCACGTCTTCTCTCCATTTCTGTATAAAATTCACTAAAACAGTATGTTATAATCTAATCATGATACAAAAATTGGGAAAAGTACCACCAGGTACCTGTTGAATAAAACTCTGGCAAAGAGCATGTCTGCCAAAGATTTTACAGAGGAATAAAAGATATGGCTCAATTTTGCCAAAGTTTTGGGGGGCAAAAGTTTTATGCAATGCAGCCAAGGAATGTTCTGCAATACATGATCAGTTTAGATTACAAGTGATATGTTTTGATTTACTTGGTAGAGACATTCACAAAACATTTTAACAAAATATCATTGATCACACTCATCATTGATTGAACTGATCAGGATTATCAATATAGATAGGAACAAACAAGAGGAAACTAGATCACAGTGGTATTCAAAATTCAAATCTCTGGATAAACACCCACCTTCTTGGTAAAATGTGTTATCTGTATCGTTGCCACCTCCTCCTCGTGGCTTTCGAGACGTTTCTGAGTGCCACTCGGCGCGGTCTTGACAGGAGTTGCCTGACCAGTAAACCACGAGCGGCGCTTCTTGCGATCCATGTTGCTTTGAGCAGGGGCGCCAGCATCTAGGGTAGGGGTGTGAGCTTGCACCCATACGTCTGAGAGAACAGGGGTACCTCTCCCTGCGTCAGAATCATCCATGGTGCAGGTTGATGATGGATCGACGGACCTTAATTAGGGGTGACCATCAGCATCTTGGATGGTAAACGAAATAGATATTGAAACAAAATATTAGCTTTCTCTCTTGTTGATCCTCTGCTTAGTCTCTGAGATAGTTGAGCCGGACCCTTAAGCATAAATTGATGGTGTCTTGGGTATATGATTATTTAGAGTTGATGTTGTGTTTCCACCAATTGTCGTAAAGTTACGCACGAAACTATACGTAAATGATTCGCGATCATTCATCATATGGATCATTCAGTGCAAGAACTGATACAAGTCGAGCGTAAAGTCGTTCTTAAATTCTTTTGTAACTTGTGTGTATTAGTGCATATCATATGATTGGAAATACAGATTAACCTTGAAGGCAAACACTCAAATTTAATAATCAAAGGCTTGTCCGCCTCCCCCCCCCCCTCGAAATAAACTTGATGATACTTTCTCAAAAAGCATACGGGATGTCCTGGAAAGGGATTTATGTTGTTGTGTAATATGTACTGTGGGTGCAGTAGTGAAAAACAACAAAATTCCTACTTAGGCTTTTAAAGTTAGTTACATGCACCTTTATGGATGAGGGCAGGGTTGCAAATTTATTACCGTATGAGCACCTGTATCCGACCATGTACCAGTTTCCAGCCACCAAGTCTTCAAGTGCAGTTTGCCTATGGCGCGCCCTATACGCGTGCGTAAATGAGCACATATACGCTTCAACACAATCTCTATTGAGGCTGCCAGGCGGCCGGTTTCTAGGCACCCATGTCCCTCGGCGATTGAAAGCTCAGAATTTTGGCTACATAATGATGTTAAAATGAAGTTGAAATTTTAGATTTTGTGGCTTGTGAAAGAGCAAAGCTGCTTAAGAGGCCGGACACTGGAACTTATACGGTAGTATGGTCCGCTCATATAAGGCACGCATTCAAAATGCGCGTTTTATCTATGGCAAATACGCGCTAGAAAAACTCTGTAGCTTGTCTATGCATGGGACTAAGGAAGCCTTTCTAAACATAACTTTTTGCTAATGCAGTACAAAATCATAAGTTTCTTTAATTACAATGATTTTAACTATTTCATATTAATCTTTAGAATTTATATGACATTAGGAAGTAAAAAATATAGCAATAAAAGTTGATAATTATCGTGTATTTGATCGGCAAAGAGCAGTGCGTGCCATTAAATGTGTCCCCAAAACTACTACAGTTTGAAAGACGTTGTCGGAAACTGTTCCTCGTAAACAATGTTTTTTCCGTTCAATATCTATATCTTCATAATCTTCAGAATATTCTCCCTCGAGTGATACCAGATTCAGTGATTGTTAAATTTTACTGTTTTATATTTGCTCAGAAATAAGGACTAAGGTGCATGCCTTGTTTTAGACTTCCATCATGCTAAGTACCGTACGAGGACCGGTTTCCGGCCAGGGGTGTGTAACCGGCCACAAAACCTCATGCAGTTTGTCTATGGCGCGCACATGGCGTGCACTTAGGTTAAATGCGCGCTTAAATAAGCGTATGTACGCTTCAACACAATCCCTATGGAGGTTCAAATCACCAGGCAGGTGGCCGGATACACCCGCCCCATTTCGCTTGACGATCGCCGATTGCTGCGCGAATATACGGGCGCCATTCATTAAGTTATGCACATCAATTTAAAGCCCAGAATTTCGGCTACATTATGATCTGAAAATAAACTTGAAATGGTAGATCTTGTGACTTATGGAAGAGCAAAACTGCTTAAGCGGCCGGACACTGGACCTCATACGGTAGTACTGGTATTGGTAACGCTGCATGTTCTTAAACTTTTCAGGGATCCGTAATCAACAATTAACAACCACTTTTTAATAAAATCTCCTAAAATAGAGTTGTAGGTATAAATAACGTTTGTTCTGCAATGCAGGTGAGAAGTCATGGAAGTCAATAACACAAACAGTTATTTAACAACACAACAAACAAACAACAACACCAAGCAGACAAGTCAAATTAGTCATGTCTCATATTTAAAATTCATTAATAAAAGTCTTTTAGTGCCAGGCCATCTACTTTCGTAAAACTTCGACATGTTTCACCTTTCTTATCTACCAAAAATGCAAAACTTGACTTTGGCTTTGTCAAACTCAAAGTTTGACAAAGCCAAAGTCAAGTTTTGCATTTTTGGTAGAGAAGAAAGAAAGAATTGGATTGATTCATGAATCACAATTCACACCGACCACGGGTCACTGTAAATCTACCAAACTTGACAGACACAACATCATCAGCATCTATCCCATTGTTTGTTGCAACTTGTTCAAAGTATGGTGCTGTCACATTAATTCGCGCATCATATTAATTCGTACATCTTATGAATCTCTACAAAATCGATGAAATATTGCAAATCT
>BQKZ01013957.1:0-11573 GCA_036244855.1 Temnopleurus reevesii | reverse complement strand
ATATTTTACAAGTACGAAAAGGTGATTATGTGGATAATATGTTGAAAGAACTGTTTTATACCAAATTCGATCATGTAAAACAAAAAACCTGATTTTAGGGCTCGTTTTTTGCATTTCGGTTTCGGGATATTTGGAGTTATTTCGTGTTATTTTGGTAATGACGCCAAGGAAGGGACATTTGCAGAAGGAACCATCCAGCATAATTATAAAGGGCAAACTGCCTTCCTCTACATGCCTCGAATTATTGTATTTATTTACTTTTATGTCCTGTAAAGCTATCCAAAATACTATGACGGCAGACGCTCTTGTAAGTACAGTGCAAGTGCATTGTTGTCGTAAATCAAATGGTACGCTCGCACATTCTTTCCTTTATTTCTTATGCCTTTTATATCTGAGAAAATAATTGCCACACTCAAAGAGTCGGGTTGTTATTGTAACATTTCATTCATCGGACATGTCTATTAACTGAATTTCACATCCTTTCAAGCAGTGTATTGTGGGTGCATAGTAATGTTGAACATGAATACACCGTATCAATCAGAGAAATACTTTCTTTTGTGTGCCTATAACCATTTCGAAGGCTTCAGTGGAAGTTGTTTGGTTCGTCCAATTTTTTATTCTTGCTCAAAATGTTGTCCCTTTTTTGATGTCACAATACCAATCACCTTTCGCACTCCGTTCGCATTATGTTCGTCAAACCCGCACGATCCAGGCTTGATAATGTCTTTGTGATTCTCTTTTAATCATCCCATTGACGAGTTGATTTTGTAATTCTCATAGACTCTTGAGCAAACAAACAAGTAAACAAATAAATGAATAAATAGGCAAATGAAGAGTTAAATGAATGAAGAATGGAAAAAAAAGAAATAAAGGAAGAAAGCCAGGAAGGAGCAAAAAAAGATAAGATGCAAGTGGTTTCTGAAAGTTACGGGTATTTTTTGTGTCTAGGGAGGTAGCAAGTTAATGTAGGAAATTCATGAAATGCTAAAAATGCAGATGAATGGACAGAGCTGAACAGAATGTTTGAGGAACACAGATATATGACAGTTCCTATGAACCAATCTTTCATTTCTTTCAGGGTCTGTACAGTGCTTTCCATCTTGCCAAAGACCCTTCGATCCGAGACCTTCTCCGTGTCGCCATGGAGAGACGTCAGCGTGAGATCACCAATCCTACCCTCTTTGAGTGCGCCATGAATGGGGATGCATCCAAGATCTATTGTATGCTTGAGGAAGGGGATGATGTGAATCCGCTGACCGGGACCAGTGATTGGCCGATCTACATGGCTGTTGGCAATGGCCATTTTGAAGTGGTCAAGTTGCTTCAGCAGGTACTTGATCAGCTTCTTTGCATTTTGTCTCTGAACTTAAGAAGATTATAACAAGTATTATTAAAATCAATGATTACTTCCTTTTTATAATTACTACCAAGACAAAATTGTGCAACAGCTAATCAGTATCAGGGACTAGAATTGAATTTGAAATTGATATTGAACTTGAAAATATTTTATTTATAGGTTGTAGATTATATTTCATTTATTCCTCGTTTACATACCTAACAATTAGTATAAATGATATAATTTTAATTAATTTAAGATCAGAGTATCACATTAATTTTGTTAAGTCAGTATTTACCGCTTACCTGATTGACTTGGAATATCTCTTCTCACATAAAAAAAATCATTTTCTTCTGCTGTGTAGCTATTCACATTCTTATTTCCAACCAAATGACAATTTTAAAGAGTTATCAGATATGCTATTCCTCTCTATGTATAAAATCCAATGATTATTCTTATCAATTGTAATAGTATGGTGGAGATGTATGGAGCCTCCACTCGACCACCAGATCTAGCGTGCTCCACGTAGCCTGCTCCAGGGGTCTCCAGGAGATTGTGCGCTACCTCCTGTCTTACTGCCATCCCAACAACTCCAATCACATCATTGATATCAATGCTATCAACAAGGTGGGAGCATCCGCTCTGCAGCTGGCTGCTTCCAAAGGTGTGTAGTTTGCATTTGCCTATGACCAGTTGCCAAGCTAAAATCCTTTGATTTTTTTGTCCTTTATAGTCAATAGTTGGTGACAAATGAAAATATCTCAGTGAATAATGAGAAACAAACAGAATAATAATGTAATGCATTGCACCTGTCTCTGTGGAAAATTGTTGTTGTCAAATGATGTTTAGTTATAGAAGTTGTAATTTAGAAGTATTTTATTTTGTCTCTACAGAAGCACAATGGCATACTGTCCCACCTTTATGTATTCTGGTGTCTTTTCTCTCAACATATATGACACAAAAATGAAATGAAATGTAGATGGATGATTATTGGTGTTGTGATCCAAATGATTTTTTATATAATTTGTTTACTCGCTGTACAGGTCACAGTGTCATCGTGAAGATGCTATTGGAAAATGGAGCTAGCGCCGCAATTCTAGATGACCAAGGCAGACTGTATAAATGTTCTGAGTATGAGGGAGTCCAGGCGTTGATTGAGAAGCATCGTAAGAACAGAACGGAGAGGATCATGCTAAGCATCAAAGACAAGAAGAGATTCAAACATCTGAAGAAAATGTGGCAGGTAAGGCCAAGCCAAGAATAATGTTCTGTTGTCCAATGAAAATTTCGGAAAATGAGATTGGTTGCTTAGAAAATGTCTGTTATTGATTTTTTTCAGCACATTTCATGAGACAAAGAAACCTGGGAATCCTTCTAAGATTATTCTAGAATTGACATGTCTACTTAAAAATGTAATGTGGGTCTTGTTTTTCAATTGAATAAAAAGGCAATTAAAAGAAAACAAAATTAATGTTAGACTATTTTCATATAATTGGTTGGCGGGCAACTAAACCTTTTTTGTGCCAAAGTTAACAATAATGATATTGGCCTAGCCAGATGTTCTTTTGCAAGAAGAGAAGAAGGGGTTCATGCCCTTTCCAAATCTGTGATATAGTTCTCTGAAGGTTGAGTTTTTATGCCTCCGCCACCGTAAGGTGGTGCCGGAGGCATTATGTTTTCGGGTTGTCCGTCCGTGCGTGCGTGCGTGTGTGCGTGCGTGTGTGCGTCCGTCCGGACCTTGTTACCGCAATAAGTTCAGAACCGCCTGACGGATTTTGACCAAACTTAGCTCAAGTACGTATAACCATGTGAGGATGAACTGATTAGATTTTGGGTACAATGGGTCAAAGGTCAAAGGTCACAGGGCAAAAAAAATTGTAAAAAATCACCCAAAATAGCTTGTTACCGCAATATGTTCAGAACTGCTGTACAGATTTTGACCAAACCCGGCTCAAGTTTGTATAAGTATGTGAGGATGAACTAATTAGATTTTGGGTACAATGGGTCAAAGGTCAAAGGTCACAGTGCAAAAAAACTTGTAAAAAATCACCCAAAATAGATTTTTACTGCAATAAGTTCAGAACTGCTGTACAGATTTTGACCAAACTTGGCTCAAGTATGTATAAGCATGTGAGGATGAACTGATTCGATTTGGGGTTCAGTGGGTCAAAGGTCAAATGTCACCAGGCAGAAAAACCTGATAAAGCTCATTATTGTTATAACTTACAACAGAAAAAATTGAACCAATTTCTTTCAAACTTAGTGTATAGCTTAATTATGTATAAGCATGTAAGGAAGAACTGATGAGATTTTGGGTTCAAAGGGTCAAAGGTTGCAGTGCCCAAAATGTGAAAAATGTTTTTGATTTCTGATGGCATGGAACAATAAAGCCGTAAATATCTTTCTGATTGCGTGATGGCGGAGGCATAAATTTCGACCGTGCGCGGTCGAGGATTCATCTTGTTATTCATAATATCAGTTTGTGATAGATTTAATACTTTAGTTAAAGAAAGTCTATTTAGTTTTCTATAACAGACACATAAAAAAAGAAAGTACTGTAAGATCTTTTTCTTCATTTATGGATTGGTATAGTTGATGTGTTTTCCCTTTAATTCTGTTATCAATATGGTTCAGAATACAATCAGAGATTTGAAGAAGACATGTCTTGTTTCTGGTTTGGCTAATGAAGTGGGGTTTTGACACAATATTATTTTGATCATTGTTGTTACTTTTACAGCCCAAGTTTGACCACAACTTACGCAATAAAGCTGGCGATACACCCCTAATGTCTGCATGTCTCTACGGAAAACTGGATGTGGTGAAGTTCTTCTTGGAAACAGCTGTTCAAAATCTGGAGGAGGAAGAGAGGGATTTTGAAAGGTAAGCTTTTACTTTTTATGTCATCATAAGTTGAGAGAGATGGTCCATGAATTGTGATAAGAACAGAGAATTTAAGTTTGTCAGAACTATATATTCATTTCAAGAGAGAATCACGCCAATTGAAAATCACTGTTTGTTCTTCTTCCCTATTCTTCCTGACCAACGATGGCAATTATGAAAATTATCATTAGACCTGAGGAAACTGAAATAGAATTAAGCCAATCCCTTTTCTGATATCATGGAACTTACAGTTCTTGACATATTGTAATGGAATATATGACAAAAGGATTTAGATTTGAATTACTATAAATTAATTGTTAAGGATACCTACAACCAAAATGGTTTCAGATACTTTCAGACAGGATTAAACAATAATCTATATATTTGTTTTTTGATCATTTTTTTCATTAATTTTTTTCGTTCAGGTCAATGAGATGGAGAAGAGAGTCAGACAACGATTCAGGGACCTTCTTGGAATCTTGTTCACCAGGCACAACAAGGAAAAACAGAGCATCTATGGAGTACACTGACATGTCAACAGATTACAGTGACTATGAAGATACCTCTGCCTTCCATCCTGCCCTTAGAGGTCTCTATCCTACTACGCAATATCAGGTAGGTACCTATTTCTAATCTGTACCTGTCAAACAATGATCGTATTTGTTAATAATTCTTGAATTATACATGAATATAGCAACTCAACAATGGCATGATGAATTGCGCCTCTCTTCTTGGATAACTTGACTAGAGGGTTAAAAGATTGTTTTTGTTTGAGTTCTCAATGAGGTTTATTATACTGATGTGTCAACAATGATTATTCACACAAAGGTAAAACAAAAATACCACAAGAAAAATGGAATATCATTTAATCAAATCAATTATTTGTGGAAATTATACAATATTTTGGGGATGTATAAATGCTTGGATTTTCCAGGGCCCATGTCAAACCAGCTTCTTACTTCGTAAGCTAATCTGGATAGATATATTGGAATTAAGAAGATGAATAAAGTGAGAGTACTTTTACAGTTCAATCCTTTCAATTTTCTTTTCGCTATCCAGGACCTCTCCAGCGACTCTGACACCAACATGACCCCAGAAGGACGTAAGAGGGCGTCCCAGGGTGGTCGTCGAGCGTTGCGAGGAAGGAGTGGCACTCAAAGTAGTCTCTCTGACACAGAGACTCTGGATTCTCTCTCTCAGCAGACAGGCATTGGTGGTAAGCATCCAGTCTGCATTAGATTTCTTGCTCGTTACCCCATTTCAATTTACCAGATTTTTGTTCCCTGGCCCCCCAAAAAATGTTAATCGGGCGCAATGCACCCATAAGAGCATTTTACGGTGGTGAATTTCTAATTTTAGGGAGAAAATATTCAAAACATGATCAGAACTTTGAATTTTGAGGTTAATCAGAAACAATAGACATAATAGAGCAGTTTGCAGTGATCAATTCTTAAGGACGTACACTGTAAAAGGGCGTCCCAGGATAGTCGTCGAGCATTACGAGGAAGGAGTGGCACTCAGCGGAGTCTCTCTGACACAGAGACTCTGGATTCGCTCTCTCAGCAGACAGGCATTGGTGGTGAGTATCCAAGCAGGATAGCAGTGTTGCCAACTGTTCTGGAATATGCACATGGTGTGTTTTCGTATGAATTCAGGTCTTTTATCAAGAGTGTTATGGCTGGGAGTGTGCATATTGGGCTTAATCGTAGTGTAGGTCCCCCTCTTTCACTTTCCACGGTATAGCTTTATTCAGTGCACGCAGTGGGGACTTCAATCCACTGCCATAGACTTGCGTGTAAAGAAATGAGTGCACTCTCAGTGAGGAGGGACTTAAAGTACGATATCGCGGCGTATTGTTGTCATATTTTCTCTCTTTTGTTCAATTGTTGCGTTATTCACATTGTAACTTTTACCTCATTCAAATTCAGGAATGGTTGGTATCTCTCTGAATGGGCCTTCGCTATTCCTTTCCTGGGCAGGTGTTATTGTCTATATTCTGCCAGAATGGTTTGATTCAACTTAAATGCTTGACATGACTTGAACGTAAACTTGCGTACAATTAACAAATAGTTTCAGATGCCGATATACATGAACATCTAAGCATCTAAGCGGAAAGTAGTTTTAAATTTTCACTTGAAAATATTAGAAGGCATGAAGTAAGTTATGAAATACAGGGATTAAAATGTTGTCATTTTTTTCTCTCTCTCTCCCACTCTCTTTCTCTTTTGTTGGATATTTTCTGGAAATGAGGTCCGATGAAAGTAAGAGTTGAGAATAAATGTGCCAATCTGTTGGAATGCGAAGTTAGAAATTAGTTTAGGAATATCAAAATAGCAAAAGTATAGCAGAAAGCATGACAATTTTTGGCAAGTCACGCATCTGAGAGGTGGCTTCAATATTTGCAAAACTATTTCTGCTAATTGACATTCCAGAATGTTTGCAGCTATGCATTTATACATCATGAGAATGAAATCTATTTAAATCTGAATACTCTGTGTGATGTATGATTAATTCATTTTTAGTAATGTTTTCCTCCTTCAAATATCTATATAATCTCTAGTTTGAGCCTTCTCTAAAATCATACTGGCATGTGCTGTTTAGAACTTGTTGTTTTTAAGAATGTAATGATATAGAAATTTACATATGATGTAGTGAAGGATGAACACGAACACAGTGAACTGCAAGAATTGGGATGATGGAGCATGCTTTATGAACATGTTCGAAATGAGTTGAAGGCATCACTTTACATCGAGTTATCTTTCTACAAGTTATCTTTCTGCATCCAATTAGTAAAACTTTTAATCAATGTTTTACATGCAAATATAATATTCTAGTTTGATCCATTGCTTATCCTACCTTTAGCTTTTATTGAAAGACTACAATCAATATCAGAAGAGAAAGGTATTACAATTATATTTTGCTTCTTATGGCTGCCAAGTTTCACCTTTAATGTGCTATTGTGCATGGGAGCTATGAGTTATGCATGCAAGCTATAACATATGAATTTGTTATCAATGTTGTAAATATTTATGAATTATTGTTTTGGTTTGATATACTATTCATATATGATTCAGTTTAATTATGATTTATTTTATGAATATTTAAGCATGGTATGAATATTATCAAATTTATTTTTTGTTTTTGTTTTGATAACAGTTTTATAGTGTTTATCTTTATTTATATTTTTAAAGGATAAATATTTGAGAGTAAGAAAATAAGATTAATGCACTGGTTTTCTATCATGTCTACTTTGCCATATATTGTTACTTTGAATGTATGCAGACATTTTTTATTTAGCTGTGGGCTTGTGTGAGCTTATATTTGCATGCAATGCAGTAAACCCTTGTGCCATTGTTACCAATGTATTTGTTTTTTTTTTTACTTGTAAGTCAGTGGAAAGTGGATAATTTGAAGTTGTGGGTAGATAATTTGAGAAAGGTGCATTATGCCATTCACTGCATTTTTTTTTATTTGGGGGGGGGGGGGGGGTGAAGTAATAATAAGAAATAATAGATGCAATTTATATAGCGCATGTATCCACTCTGCTGAGTGCTCAAGGCGCTTTACATAATTTATACCTGGGTCTTTAGGGTCTTGGTAAGGGCTTTTGATTCCTTTGGAAGAGATTTCCACCTAATATTTGAAGACTTTCTTCCCTCTGTGATTTTAAACCTGCTTTTAAAGCCCACCCCATCTAAACAGAAATCCTCTCAAGTGAAAACTTTATGGCATTGTGGAGTCAAATGTTTTGTTATTGTTTTCATGGGTGCCATGAACATCAGGGCCTTGCTTACACTGATGCTGAATTAGCTTCCTGAATTTTTATTTCTAATATGATGGTAATGAAATTTTCATGACTTTAAAAAATATGCTTTATCCAGTACAGACCAAAGTCCCAAACTTATTATGTGAATGTTTTCAATATATGAATTTTTTTTTTATTTTGACTGTGCTGAAACCCCTTTTTGTTTGCAATTTATTCAAACTTCCCTATTTTTTTTTGTTGCAATCCTAGGTCCTCGGTATGCTCCCGGCCTTGCATCCATAAGGTCCACTTCAATGATGAGTCTCACAGATACTGGTAATGACCTGTGCGCCATTTAAATAGCTACCATTATTATCATTATCATACTTGTATTTGTGTAAATGTACAAAAGAATTGTCTACATTTCAACTTCAACAAATGCAGTCCTTAAAGCCCAAGTAAAGTTTTGGTAAAACCGAATATTTTTATCGCCAAATTTTGTATTCAAATCTATATAAAATGAAACATAATATCATGAACATGTTGTACGAAAGATTGTGCGAAAAATGAACAAGTTTTGGAAAAGTTATAACCTAAAATGTGCAAAATATTTCAGCGTCGTGTCCCCCGACACTAATTCAATATTTTCTTTCTTGATAAAGGACAATTTCTCATGCACAGAATTGGATGAACATTTCAGGATTAATTCTTTGTGTATTCCTTTTTATCATGTTCTTATCAAATCTTGGAAATTACTTTGTATATGCCCGATAACAAGCAAAATATTGTAATAACCAAGAGAGGGCGCTAAATACGATTTAACGGTCAAATTCAAATTTTCAAAAGAATCAGCTCGTAGAAAAATATGCTATGGTCTCAAAATGTGTATAAGAATAATATGACATGATAAATATCCCCCAAATTCACATTTCTTAATCTTTACCAAAACTATACTTGGGCTTTAATAGTTTGGTTTGTTTTTGTTTTGTATGTTGTAAGTTCTGATGTTAGTCTTGTCTTCTAGTTGTTATTGGCTTGTGTGTAAACATATGCAATATGTTAAATATGATTATGGAATCCAGAACCTTCAAATTTTGCTCTGTCATTTATTTTCAGATTCTGTCTGTAAATCCTCATGTCAAGACATTGTTTATTATAAGATATTATTATAAAACATTGAACTGGTAGTCTTCTAAATTCAGGTCATTCTGTGGTTTCAAATGATCTTCTACTACTCTATTTAAAGTTGGAGTTATTTAGTTTAACCCCTCCCCCCTAAAAAAAAAGAGAGATAAGAATCCTTTTAATTTGATATTTCTTATTTCTTCTCAAAATTTAGCCAAAAAGACATTAATTTGTTTTTCTATCTTCAGTTTCTTTATGGTACATATTTTACTAATTTTTCAACTGAGTTAATATGAAAGTATTTTCAAATTGGCACAACACGATGAATAATTTGATCTCTTAAAGATTCTGGGTAGACCTTCTATGTAAATTATTTCCTATTGCCAAATGTATAGGTTATATGTAAGTTTCATTATATAAGTACAAATAATTCCTTATTAATTCCATCTGTTTTCATCCTCCTTCAGAGTGCCTTTCCAGACCTCCGGATACGTTATCACTGAGTTCCTACAATGCGGGTGGGAGTGTGTATGGAGGCTCCATGTCTCGCCAGCTTAATAGCACACCGTCCATGAGTGAAATCTATCTAAGTCTCGGCCAACCTTCCAGACCAACTATTTACCAAGGTAAATTTTGTTATTGTTTTTTCTTTCTTTGGCCTAAATTTCATGATTAGGTTTCAGGTTTGATGGCAGATTTCTATTTTTGTTGTCAGTTATTTTTGACAATCAACCATTTATCTGCCTCTTTCTCATCTTTTGTTCTCCTTTATTTTACCCTATTCCATCTCCTCTTCCTTTTCTCCTCTCTATCTTCCTTCTTGTTCTATTCTTCTTCCTGTACCTTCTTTGTATCTCTCATTGTCTTCCTTCTTTAACACCCCTCCTTATCATTGTTGTTTTTTCTGTCCTTTTCTTCTTCCTCCCTCTCCCTCCTTTTTATATCCCTTCTCCTCCTTCTTCTCAACCCCCTCTTCATACTCCTCCTCCTTCTCATCCACTTCCTCCTCCAAATCCTATCCTGCTACTCCTACTCATCCCCTGCTTCTCCTCACTCCCCTCCCTCTGTTTTTCATGCCCTTTCTCCATAATCTCTCAGTTTCTTTATCTTCATTATAAGGATGTTCATCATACAATCAACAATCATCCAAATATGTGCATCATACAGATCTGGTGGTATTAGCACACACCATGGATCCATACACTCAAATCATCACTCTCTCTCATTCTACTTACTTTTTATGATGATAAAAGTTTCCCTCTTCTACATAATGAAGATGATGATTCATTAAGACGATTTTTTTTTTCTTCTAATTTCAGGTGCAACAATCAACCATGTATGTGCATCGAACAGCCTTGATGGCTGCACCGCTATCCATCGAGCAATCCAATGTTCCGATCAGAAGACAGGTCTTGCCATTCTAACTCTCCTGTTGGGTAAGGACACCACCATCGTCAACGTCCAGAACTTTGACGGCCTCACTCCGCTTCATCTCGCTTGCAAGCTTGACCGGAGACAGACGGTCAAGAAGCTTCTGGTGAGTTATAATTTCATTCAAGTTTATTTTCTTTCTATATCAATCGAAATAAACGTTATAAATCAAAGCTAATCAGTAAAACATAAAATGATATCATTGTAACATTACTTGCATTACAGACAAATTAAATTTAAAAAAAAAACTGTAGCAGTATACATGTATAGTGACTTTGCACTGTACAAAGAAAAGAATGAACCCATTTAAGAAATGACAAATTGTAAAACATTGATCCCTCAAAGAAGAAAAATATTTACTTATACAGTTTGATATACATTTAAAAGGGTTTTACTTTGAGTCATGAATGTTGACTTCTTACAAAAATTTTAAAAAGTGAATTGTTGCAAAAAGTGTTAGTTTCACAAGATGGTTTGGGGTAATAAAGAATACATTCAATTCTCTATGCACCACATTGAAATATGGTTTATGGCCTTCCAAAATTAAACAACGGCACTCTTACTTTGAACTGTTTACCACACCTTTAGGGCATGTATTTCAGTTATCTACATACAACTTCTTGAACATCAACTCAAGTTTCCTTTTCACTGGTCAATGGAATGCTTACTCTGATTGCATATTTGTTATTGTTATTTCAGAGTCTTGAGTACATAGACCTCAACATACGCACACTAGATGGCAATCTACCGGAGCAGATGGCTAGGTCAGAAAGGTCAAAGGTTGCAAAGATGGTCAGGAATGCTCGGGCAAATGTTGAGGAGAACAGGTGAGAATAAAACTTTACAGTGGATTATGCAGGAATTTAATCCATCCCAGATGATATTCAATACTTTGACTAATGTCAACCTGGGGCGATAGAGCCTTCTACATCTCTGGGCCAAGACTGTGGAATAGCCTTCCCCACTTTATCAGGAGAGCAGAGACACAATCAACCTTTGAGTCCTACCTAAAGACCTATCTTTTCCCCACTCCCTTGTCGTCCCAAGAATAACCAC